>NW_020769310.1:1037329-1051059 GCF_900518735.1 Pseudonaja textilis | reverse complement strand
AGAATAGAATAGAATAGAATAGAATAGAATAGAATAGAATAGAATAGGAGTACTTTATTGGCCAAGTGTGATTGGACACACAAGGAATTTGTCTTGGTGTAAATACTTTCAGTATACATAAAGAAAAGGTACCAGACTGAGCATAACTGAACCCCTATCAAATTCCACTAACTTATTTACTTAATATACTTTCTATGCTGCATTCCAGGGTAAAACATCTTAGCAAGAGGCACATAATTGGAATAAAAGAGAAAGTCAGTAAAAAGGGTAAAAAGGCAAGGAAGCAACTTATGATAAATCAAAGCATTCAATATAAAGCAAATGTGAAATTTGGACATTTAAAAGGAGAGAGTGGAAGGAAAAACATTCATGAGCATCATTCATACAACGGTGGCACCATGACTTAATCTTAAAAGCCTCTCAAATAGCAGTTAAGGGGCCATTCCTGCAGTAGAAGTTTGCGTGCAATTAATACAAATGACAATTTGTAAGATGCTAAGATGCCTACAAGTCAGGAGCCCCTTAGAACAGCTTTCTATATTGGTTCACTCATAAGAAGAGATTGGACAACCGTTTGTCTGAAATGGTCGTAGGGCAGTGATGGCGAACCTTTTTGTTGTGATGTGCTGAAAGCGTGCGTGTGCCAGCACCCACAATGCAATGTGCCCCTCCCCCCCTGTGCATGCGCGTGCAATACCCCCAGCCCCCTTACCTGCACTGCGCATGCGCGCGCCTCCCAGCTGATTTTTGGCCCGTTTGAGGCCGTTTTGTCCTTCTGGAGGCTTGAGGGAAGCCCCTGCAGCCTCAGGAGACTGAAAAGGGGCCTATTTTGGTACTTCTGGCATTCCCGGAAGGCTCGTTTTTCGGCCTCCTGAGGCTGCAGAGGCTTCCCTTGAGCCTCCAGGAGGGCAAAAACAGCTTCAAACGGGCCAAAAATCAGCTGGAAGGCGTGCACATGCGCAGTGCAGGTAAGTTTGGCTGGGGCTCATGTGCTCGCACAAATGGCTCTGCGTGCCACCTGTGGCACACATGCCATAGGTTCGCCATCATGGGTATAGGGTTTCCTGATTAAGCAAAGGGTTGGACTAGAAGACCTCCAAGATCCCTTCCAACTTATTCTGTTAAATAAAGATGCCAACTCCAGAGTACTCTTCATGAAGAATAAACCACGGTTATCCAAACTGAAATGGTTTGAGCACCAGAGTCAACCTCTCCGGTTCTCATCCTACTTTTCCAGAGCCTGCCTCCTGTCTCATAACATTTCTTACATTCCACATTTCCACATTCCACGTTTCTCCCCATCTAATAAGAAAACCACATTAAATTATCTTATCTCCTCTCCTTTTAGAACGGGTTGTCTCATCAGATCCATCAAACCACTGAATACGGATTTAGTTTACAACCCAATTCAACCCTTGAAGTCAGAAAAAGGGAAAGCTCAGCTCCACCTTCCTAGCCAGTATTCCTAGCCAATGATCAGGGATGGTAATTGGAGGAATTTCTTATGAATTCTCCACTCCTGCAGCAGACATTCCACAATGTTGGAATTCTTTTTGTCTGCCTGGCACCATCTGAACCCAGAGAAAAGATATGATGGTATGTTTGTCTTGGTTTACATGGCTGATTTGTCTGGTGCACTCGGACAAACTGGCCATCAATAGGCACGTAGAGATAAACAACATCTACATACCAATTTTAAAGAGACAATCAAAAAATCTAAAAGGAAACAAAAAAACCAAAATACCTCCTCGCCATCAATCAACATCCAGATGAGCAGAAATTAAAGTCAAGATAACACTAGGCCAACAATCAAGCAAATAATACCCCAGTCAAGAAATTACTAACTGAGACAAACAAGCTAACCATAAAGATAGCCTAATCAAGGAAGACCAATCTCACCAACACTGGCAGGGCAAGACACTAGTATATAAAATGAGAACATTCCTTTACTAGCACTGATGATGTTACCTCATTTGGTAATGAAATGTCTGCAAGAAGATTTAGCGTTTCATTACTATTGTTCAAAACAGGGGGCCCGAACTGCCAGTTCCAGACCGGTACTGATCCGCAGCCTGTTGGGAACTACGGTAGGTTGTGTAAGCAGTGGGTGAGGAGCTCAGCTTCATCTGAGCATGTGCAGAATCTAAGCTGTATATATGGAACCATTACCCCTGCTGGTCCATGGAAGACAATTTTTCTTCCAAAGTCAGCCGCTGGAGCCAGAAAGGTTGGGGACTGCTGGCTTAAAGAACACCCCACTTCTTGGAAGAAGAGGGTCCCTAATAATTGCAGAGTGTTATTCATTTTCCTAGAACCACAAAACTCTCGTTTGCAAGCAGTAGAAGTATTTTATTCACGCTACCCAGAGCCTGGCATCTTTAAAGAGGCACTCATTCTGCAACTATCTGGCACAATTCATTTCCCTGTTTCTCTTATAATTTTCTTATGGACTACCTTTATCTATTAAAAATCCTTTTCTGAATAAGAAAACTGAATACGGATGTTTTAAATTCTGCACTTCTGACGATTCCTTATTTTGACGTTCTTTTTATCATCCACTGTATTCTGTTTTGGATATTCTGTTCTTTTCTTCTTTCACGCCACCTCCCCTCTTGTGCATTAAGAACAGTTCCCATTGTATGTTCGAGAAAAATGCACGTAGCCATGTGAATTTATTTTAAAATATTTCAGAACAGACGATACAGGGCAGTCCTTTGTTTTTCTCTGTGCCAGGGCCCTTTGAATTCCAATGAAGGAGAATATGTGTAGCTCAGGGTTGAAGTGAGGAGTCCTTGGTGTTCTTTCAGCTTGCTTGTTTTATTGCAGATGTTCCATTACCCAAACTAGGTAACATCATCAGTGCCTTTAAATTCTTCCTTTAAATAAAGTGAATTAAAAAAAAAAAAAAGATACAGAAGGAAACTTGCAGGGAGGAAGAGATTTTTAGATGTTTGCGGTATTACCTGTATATATATATTACCTCCTTCTAATTTTAAGGACCGGGATTCAGAACAACTAAATGACTTTCAAAAGTGTCTCCTTTTTTGGCAAGCGACAAAAAGAAACATGTCAGATGCAAAGTAACACTTCCAAGGCAGTGGTGGTATGCTACCGCTTTGGACCGGTTCAACTGAACTGATAGTAAAAAAAAAAAAAAAAATCCTGAGGATCAGGAGTCGCCAACCTTTTGGACCTCAGGGACCACCAAACTCATAATTTTAAATCCCGCGGGCCAGAGACCCTGGGAAAATCCCCCCAAAAGTCTGCAGGAAAATCACCCACCCCATTTTTCTACTGAACGATCATTCTTTATTTGGGATCGCAGGATACCATCTCCAGCTCCGTTAGCAGGGAGAGAGGGTGGGAGACTTTTGGCTTCATGCAAGGAAAACAGCAGAAGTCTTTCTTTCTCCTCTCTAAACACCGCCAGAAATGACTCTTTGTGAGACTTGTCGTGCCGGCGCAGCCTCTTGGAGCAGAAGGCCTTGCAGGGTCCCAAAGACTCATTTCTGGTGGAGTTTGGGGGAGAGAAAGAAAGACTTTTTGCTGCTTTCCTTGCGTGCAGCCAAAAGCAGAAGAAGGAAGAAGCGGAAAGGAGCAGCCTGATGACCAGGTAAGATGCGTGGGGTGAGTGGGGCAAGTTCCCTCCTCCGCCTTTTCCTCCCTCCCCTCACTACCTTGTGTTGTTCGCAATGCAAGTGATGCAAGCCTTGTGTTCCTGTGCAGCCTGGATTAATTGCTTTGGGAGGTGCTTTGGGGATGACATTTCTCTACGGACCGCCAAAATTTTCTTGTGGACCACCAGTGGCCCCTGCTCAGGATCAGCTGAGAGGAGGGAAAAAAGTGCAGGATCGGCACTCCCACTGGCCCTGGCACTTTTCTCTTCTTTATCCTCTCAGCTGATTGGTACTGCAGGCCTCAGCTGATGTGGGGAAAGCAGCGCGGGCGCATTAGGTGCATGAGTGCATGATCAATGAACCGGTAGTGGAACAGGAAGGATCCCACTGCTGTTCCAAGGATAATCTGCTCTGGGTTTGCTCAGCTCTCTGTCACCCGCCTGAAGGTGCCCACAAGGTATGTGTGGTGAAAAAAAGATGTGATGCCCTTTAAAAATCAGCACGGCCTCAATCACGTTGCCACCAGCATCCAGACCCATGATGGCAAACCTATGGCATGCGTAACGGAGGTGGCACGCAGAGCCCCCTCTGTGGGCAATCAGCAAGCTGTCACCCCAGCTCAGCTCCGCCATGCATGCCTGGGGGGCACGGCCAGGGGTGGGATTCAAATTTCTTAACAACCGGTTCTGTGGGCATGGCCTAATTTGTGGGTGTGGCTTGGTGGTTATGTGACTGGCTAGGCGTGGCTTGTATGTAAATATTGTAAGTATATATGTAAAGATTGGATTTTTTATTTAAAAAAAAAGAGCAACTTTTACCCAAAATCAGGCAAAGCAGACAGGCAGATTGAGTTGCTCACAGAATCACAGATTCACTCAGAGATCCACCTTTCTGCAATCTGCTGCCTGTATCTGCACTGAAAAATACAAGCTTCAATCCTAAGGTTGGTTCAGCACTGCTCTCAGGCCACTTTCCCCCCTCCCCCAACCCCCTGAATACCACCCTTGACTGACCCTCAGGGAAGCCTCCTGGGAGGGTGGGGAGGGGAGGGGAGGGGCCAAGCAGTGGTGTGATTTGCGGTTCTCCAAACTGTGCAGAATCGTAACAACCAGTTCTATAGAACTGGTCCAAACTGGTAGAATCCCACCCCTGGGCAGGGCGCATGCATGGGGGATGTGTGCATATGCGTAGGGCGTGGGGTGCATGCACGGGATCCCATGAGCATGTGTGGGGGTGGGGGGCATGTAGGAGGGATACGTGTCTATTGTATTTTGAGGGTGTGCATACGCGTGCTTTGGGCACTTGGTGCCGAAAAGGTTAGCCATCACTGATCTAGACCAATGTTTTTCAAACTTGGCCACTTCAACCTGGCCTGGACTTCAACTCCCACAATTCCCCAGCTGAGGACTCCACACTATTTAAACTTGCCAAGTTTGGAAAACACTGACTTTTTCAACTGCATCCTATCGATGCCCCTGTGTGACCTGCCTCAACGGAAACCCCCAACAGGACACGGATTCGGTGTTCGCTCAGATGCAAGGAAATGGTTTTTTCCGCAAGCCACATTGATAAAAGGACTTTGTGAGTGTGTGTGTGTGTGTGTGTGTGTGTGTGTGTGTGTGTGTATTAATGTGTGGGCTGCCTGCGTGGGAGAAGATCTATCCAGCACCTGAGTATCAAGGTTTCCCTGGAAACAAGGCTATGAGGAACATGGTTAAATGGGTCACAGCAGTCCAAGATAAAGCTATTTTTACTCCTGCTTTTGCAATTGAAGGCAGCTGGAGCAGTATTTGGAGATCTTTATTATCTTTCATATCCACAGCTTGCTCAAACAATCTCAGAGACTTGGGGATGGGGGAGCAACAAGGTGGCTGGTAGCATTCTCCAGGTCAGTGGTCGCCAACTGGCGACCACTGATGGTCCGCGAGAAAATTTTGGTGGTCCGCAGAGAAATGTCACCCCAAAGCCACCCCCAAAAGCAATTAATCCAGGCTGCTTCTGCTTTTTCTGCAGAGACTCTGGGAAAATCCCCCCAAAAAGCTTGCAGGAAAATCCCCCACCCCATTTTCCTACTGACCGATCGTTCTTTATTTGGGATTGCAGGATACCCTCTCTCTCCCCTTGAAAATGGAGCTGAAAAGCAGGTTAGGAAAATGGCTGCCTTGGAGGGTGTGTGTGCATGTAAGAGACCTGTGTGTGCGTATGCGTGTGTGTGTGTGTGTGTGTGTGTGTGTGTGTGTGTGTGTGTGTGTGAGAGAGAGAGAGAGAGAGAGAACATTAGCACCAGCCCTCTGAGGTTAGATCGGATCTCTCTCTCTCTCTTCCCGTCTCCTTCCCTCTCTCTCTCTCCCACCAATGTCAGCCAGCCACTGTCTCTCAAAATTCATATTAGTGGTCCACGGGATTTAAAATTATGAGTTTGGTGGCCCCTGAGGTTCAAAAGGTTGGTGACCCCCTGCTCCAGGTGGTCATCTGACTCGTACTTTGTCAGCCCTGCAAGGTAGTCAAGATCAGGAAACGGACTCTGCTAGAAACACAGTACTAGCTCTCTACTGCTATAGGCCAGGGGTCTCCAAAACTGGCAACTTTAAGACTGGTGGACTTCAACTCCCAGAATTCCCCAGCCCAGCACCTTCCTGGTCTGTCGGCCTTCCTTTGATGGTCTTCAGAAAATTTAGAACTTTCTTTGCATATTGAAAGTATTTATTTGTTTTTGTTTATTGGGACTACATCTTTGGGTCACTGAATCCCAGGGACTCGTGAGAGTTTATTTTAATTGATGCGTGCTGGGCTGGGGAATTCTGGGAATTGAAGTCCACCTGTCTTAAAGTTGAGAAATGCTGTTCTATGGGATATTATTGCCCGATCTTTGCCAAGTATTACCAACTCGGATTTCTTTTTTTGACCATTGCAGCCAGAAGCATTTCCAGCACTCCCTGGGGAAGCTGTCCAGTGACCATCCTGCAGCCTACAAAGCAAGGAGAAATTTTGCTTCCTCTTATCTGAGACCCAGGCGCCAGGTAGACCTGGAAAAGTTAATGCAACGCCTCTCTCCCCCACGCTCCGTTTAAAACTGCCAAGGCTGCACAGCCGACTTTAGGAAGAGCACAAAAATAACTCACAAAAGAAAATCCTCTTTTGTTGGGAGAATCAAACCGGTCAATGCGAAAATCAGTTACAATCTGATCTAGGAAATTCGAAGTACTTTTCCCATGTTACGGCTGCGTATGGAACAATGCTTTTACCCGTGGATGTGACTGTGATTGTTTTAGCCGATGTTATTTTAGTTCTGTTTGGGTTTATTGCTTATTTGTATGCATTTCCCGTGATGGAGGTCACGTTTAAAAACAGACGTTTAGCATCAGTGAGCCTAAACCGGGTTGCAAAAGAGATAAAAGGGGTGGGGTGAAGGAAACCGGTCAGAAAAATGAGTGGGTAGATTAAAAATATATTTTAAAAAAACCCCAGCCATTGAGCTGTTGAGGCTAAAGATTACGGAAGGCGGCAAAGACAGAAGGCGCTTGGAGTCATTTTGGGGAGAAAAACAGTCACGAAAAACATCCGCCTAATTGTCAATATTTAGTGGGACGTGCTTGAATAATAAATCAAAAGTTTAGGACCCTGATAATAGCTTTAAAGTTGACACAGAGACCTTCACGTACGACCACAATTGAGACAAGAATTTCCATTGCTAGTAGTCCTCAACCCACAACAGTTTACTTAGTGACAGTTCAAAGTTACAACGGCACTGAAAAAAGGGACTTACGATCATTTTTCACACTTATGACTGTTGCAACCTCCCTGTAGCTAACGTGATTAAAATTCAAACACTTGGCAACTCATATTTATGACGGTCGCAGTGTCCCAGGGTCATGTGTGAACCCCGTTTGCGACCCTATTGACCAGCAAAGTCAATGGGGATGCCAGATTCAACTCAAGAACCCTGTTTACTAACTGGACATCTGCAGTGCTTCCCTTAACAACGGTGGCAAGAAAGGTGGTTAAAATGAGGCAAACCTTACTTAGCAATTCTCTCACTTAGCAACAGAAATTTTGCTCAATTGCGGTCATACGGCGAGACTACCTGCACCTTCACACGGCGGGGTATAAACCAGGGGTGTTCGATTCAGACAGATTGGGCCGGTTTGGGTGAACCAAATGTTAAATTTACATCTGGTTCACCGAACTGGAGTTAAACCAACCACCCTGCCCCATCCCTCCCAGGAGTCTCCACGTGGCCTGTTTTGGATGCAGGTAAGTGAAGGGTCTGCATGGAGGCTCTGTCAGGGAGAAAAAAAGGCCCTCCGAGAAATTCCGGAAGTCCAGAAACGGGCCTGCTTCTAGCTTCCAGAGGCCTCCGGAGTCCGGGGGAGGCTGTTTTTTGCCCTCCCAGAGGCCTGAGGGAAGCCTGCGGACTCTGGGAAAGGTGAAAAATGGTCCTCCCGGAAGTTCTGGCAGGCCACGCCCACCCAGGAACCGGGCAGAGAACCAGTTATTGGGATTTTTGAATCCCGCCCCAGGTATAAACCCTGCAAAGCTTCCTTCCCGTAGCTGTCGATGGCATTCCCTACTTTCTGCCGCTAATAAAGGAAGATTTCCCACCAGCTCCAGAAAACTAAGCCTAAGATGGCGGTGGTGGTGGAGGTGAGGGAGAGAAAGCCATAGTCAAAGGCTGGATGGCAAGCCAGATTCTCTTCGTCCGCTAAAAGCCAGCTTCACAAGGCCCAAATTACAGAGAAGATTCAGAGAGGATTTTATTTGTTCCAGATGCCTGTTTCCTTTCACCTCTTGAAGTGGCATTTCCTAGAGAGACCCAGTTTGCTCGGCTTTGCTTTTTATTTTATTATTGACGCAATGCCTGGAAGAAATAGCTTTAATCTTGCTCTGGCGGGGGCCAAAGCGGGTAGACAGGAAAGAAATCCTTAACTCCAGAAATAAGAGGCATCACCCAAAGAAAGAAACGCTTACAGGAATTGGAGAAGAAAAAGGACAGGATCAGAAAGGCACAAGCTTACAGGTAGTCCTCACTTTATGACCCAAATTGAGCCCCAAATCTTTGTTGTGAAGTGAAACATTTGCTAAGTGAACTTTGTCCCATTTTACAACCTTTTGTGCCACTGTTGTTAAATGAATTGCTGCAGTTGTTAAGTTAGTTACCCGGTTGTTAAGTGAATCTGGTTTCCCCACTGACTTTGTTTGTCAGAAGGCCGCAAAAGGGGATCACATGACCCCAGGAGGTGGCAACTGTCATAAATATGAGTCAGTTGCCAATCATCTGAATTTTGACCATGTGTCTATAGGAATACTGCAATGGTCATATGTGTGAAAAATAGTCATAAGTCACTCTTATTCGTGCTGTTGTTAACTTTGAACAGTCACTAAATGAACTGTTGTAAGTCAAGGACTACCTGTGTTTCTAGAAGTAGTCCTTGACTTCCACCATTCATTTAGCAACCATTTGAAGTTACAACCACTGAAATGAGTTAAAACTGGAATTTGCACTTATGACCATCACAGCAGCCCAACGGTCACATGATCAGAATGTGGGCGCTTGGAAACTGGCATGTACTTATGTCAGGCACAATGTCCCTGGACCATATAATCACCATTTGTGATCCTCCCAGTCGGCTTTCAACAAGCAAGGTTAATAAGGGGAACCTGGATTCGCTTAATGACTTCATAATTCACTTCGCAGCTGGGATAAAAAAGGTAATAAAATCAGGCATAACTCACTTAACAACCACCTTGCCTAGCAACAGAAATTCTGGTCCGAGTTGTGGTCATAAGGGGAGGACTATGTATATCTATTAGCAGAAAAGGCATGGAAGTCTTCCATGTAGTCTGTAAGATCCCTGCTTATTTTCACATCGGAGTTGCCTCCTCCTCCTCCTCCTGCTTCTCTTTTTCCTCCTCCACTTCTTCTTCTTCTTGTCCTCCTCCTCCTTCCCCTTCTTCCCTTCCCTGTCCTCCTCTTTTTCCTCCTCCTCCTCCTCCTCCTCCTCCTCTTCTCCTCCTCCTCCTCCTCCATCATCATCATCTGATCATCATTTGTGACCTTCCCGGGCAGTTTCCAACAAGCATAGTCAATGGACAAAGTTGTAAGTGCCTTAACAACCGCAATGATTTTCTTAAGAACCCTGGTTAAAAAATGAGGTTCCTAAGATCTGGGACGACACTTGTTTTGCTTAGCAACAGAAATTTTACTCCCAGTTGTGGTCATGAGTTGAGGACTACCTGTATTGTCTTTACTCCTTTTATCCATTTTTTTTGGTATCATGCTTTAATCATTATTTTATTCCCCAAACTAGAAAGCAGAATTCTAATTTTAGATCCACATTTGGGTTTACAGAATCCCAGGGAGAATGGATGGGAGGAGATTGACAAATAGTTTTCATATCAAAAGAGCTACAGAAATCTGATTTATTTAATTATAACCCTCCCTCCCCGCCCCTTTTCCCCTGCCATATTAAAAACGAACAAATTAAATGTATCAGAGGCATGGAATCCAGAAGGAACAATCCCTAAATAACTCAAACTCTACATGATGCCAATGAAAACGAACCATTTCTAAACTGGCCCAACTTCAATACATCAAGACTGCAGAGAAGGCCATCCTTGACTTACAACCATTCATTTATAGTGACCGTTCAAAAGTTACAAATGGCACTGAAAAAAGGGGATTCAATTACGTCAGGGATTACTGGTATCTTGGAAATGAAAGTTTAAATTCTTTTTTTTAAAAATAAATTTATTTATTCAACGTTTTAACATTTAAAAACGAATTTCTGCACTTTACAATGTTACTATAGCAGCGTTTACATTGAAAATACCTTCCATTAATGTGTTAAACATCTCTGTATTTGATTCTTCATCATTCTAGGCTTTTTACACATATATACATTTTTATTTACATTTATTTACACGAAAACGTTGTTGTTTTGTAGTTTTATAGTATTACATAGATCATTTGACGACTTTGTGTCTTATTCTTATCCATTCATACCAAACCTCCCATATTTTATAATATTCTCCTTCTTCTTTATCCTTCAATAATTTTGTTAATCTATCCATCTCTGCGCATTGATATATCTTATTAATAATTAAAGTTTAAATTCTTGTTTGCTTTTGTAGGGTGCAGTTCCCACCCATCCACCATCACCTACCATCATCCTTTTCTCTACCTGGCTCGCTGTGGACGTGTTCAGACCCCAACTCTTGGAATCTAGGAAATTCCAATTTGGCAAAACCAAATTGGGAGATCTCTTTATTAGAAAGAACCCATTTAAAATTCATCCTACATCCCCATACAGCCCTACGTGAGTTCAGACGATGCGGCCAAGTGTTCCTGTTTTAAACTGTGTTACAATCAGATAAATTACGGGCTCATAACGATGATTAATACAGTTTTTGTTCTACCGGGGTTTTGAGAGCTGCATTTCTTTTCAGAGCCTAAATAAATACGTAGGTATTTTGCTGGACACATCGATATTTCTGTGGGTGGCCTGCAGTAAAGGAGCACTTGAGAAACCAGCCAGGAATCACAAACCCAGCTTATATATTTTACAAAAAAAAACGTGAGAGCTGCAAAAGCGGGCAAATTAAAATTAAAAGACTCTATCCCTCAACTTAGCCGTTTCCAGATACACTGAGAACACGACCACAGACTTCCCAGCCCCTTAGGCCCTGCTGCCTGTAGTTTCTTTCTTTTCCTTACGTAAAAGGCTGGCTGTCTTGTGCCAAAGATGTCCTCAGATACTCTTGAGCATGGGATAAATAGATTTATACATTTCTTGGCACTCTCTGAGCTCAGTTGTTCACTTGTAGCCATTTCACCACCCAACTAGAACACTGTCATGCCCCTGTTGGAGTCTGAATCCAAGGAGGAAGATGAACAGCTGATAGGGAGTGGGAGTATGACTCTGTTGGCTGTGGAGGAAACTGGGAAATGGCAAAGTCATGCTGGGCAGAGCAGGGAAGAGGTAGAACAAGGGAGGGGGAGTTCAGAGGAAGACAAAGGCCCACCCCCTCTTCATCCTAGGGCATGCAGGGAGGAATGGAGAAGAGAGCAATGTGGGTTGCATGGCTTACGGGGGAGGAAAGGGCCCTGATTCCCTTCATTAGCCACACCCGGGAATGAGTGTTTAAAAGAGTTGCATGCTGAGTGTGGCAGCTGCTGGGAGCAAACTTGTGAGTTTATCTTGACTTTAGTTATCTGTGTTCCTGGCGTCTTCTCAACTGAGTTATTGCCATGCCTTCACATCTGGAATTCTTGCTCCTGCCCTGCAGGACTAACTTACCTCATTTTGCCTTGATTGGACTTATAGTTATGGTTTTTGTTGACCATATTTTGGACTTGATTCTCTGCAGTCAAAGGCTGTTCCTGGGAGAGTTTTTTCCAGATAACCAGGACAAAGTTGGAGGCAAAGTTGGAGCTAATAAAGAGACTCCTACTGATTATCTGACTGTGTTGCCTTTGTGCCACGTCCCGGGTCATCACAAACACAGAACATGCCGGAAGAGGCCTGTTGTGGGCAACACAGTCAGCCTAGTTATTCCAGCTGGCGGAGTCCAGGCAGAGGCTTTCTCTACTGTGGCTCCTGCCCTCTAGAACATTTTGCTCTCCCTGCCCTGCCGATGTGAGGCTGGCCCCGAAACCCTCCTACCTTTTTGTAAGGGCCTAAAGACCTGGCTGTGCCAGTCAACTTTGGGGCCGCAGTGAAGGATCAGAGCAATGGAGGTGGTAATAACAGATCCCTCCCTCCCACAACTCTGTCCCCATCTGTCCCATGTATCTTTGGTGATCAGATATGATTTTAACATTTTATGCTTTAACTAACTTGTAAGCCAGTGAGAGTTACCCTATGGCAAGATGGGCAGCCAATAAATTGTATAAATAGAATTAAATTAATATAATATATATTATAATATATATTAATCAAATATATATATCATCGAACAAAGCTGAATACCATACATATATACATACATACATACATATATACAGAAACCTCAGAAAACACATATATACATATACATACACACACACATATATATCAGATGAGATTCTGCCGAAACATTGCTACAACTTTAAAAGCACAACTACAATGACATGGGAAAATACCCGAACAAAGCTGAATACCACACATGTAAGTACCCGCGAAAACTTAAGAAAACAATGGATAGATAGATAGATAGATAGATAGATATGGATGGATAAAACAGACAGACAGACAGACAGAATGATAAGAGTTGGAAGGGACCTTGGAGGTCTTCTAGTCCAACCCGACTTGAACAGGACACCCTATACCCTTCTGGAGAAATGGCTGCCCAGTCTCTTCTTGAAAACCTCCACGGATGGAGCACTCACAACTCCCAGAGGAAAGGCGCTCCATTGATTAATTGTTCTCACCGGCAGGACATTTCTCCTTAGTTATAGGTTGGGTCTCTTTTTAGTAGAGATAGTCCTCGACTTAATGATCAGATTGGCCCCCCAAAATTTATGTTGCTCAGTGAGGCATTTGCTAAGTGAGTTTTGCTCCATTTCTCACCACCTTTGTTAAGAGAACCACGGCAGTTGTGTTAAGTTAGGAACTCGGTTGTTAAGTGAACCTGGCTTCCCCATTGACTTTGCTTGTCAGAAGGTTGCAAAAGGGGATCAGGTGACCCGTGGGACACTGTAATATTGTGTCGTAAATATGAGTCAGATGCCCAGCGTCTTAATTTTAGTCACGTGACCTCAGGGATGCTGCAACGGTCGTAAGTGTGAAAATGGACATAAATTTACAGTGGCACTGAAAACCGTGACTTCTGACTTGTTTTAATACTTACAACCACTGCAGCATCACCATGGTCACATGGCCAAAATACAGGTGCTTGGCAACTGACTCATATTTATGACAGTTGCAGGATCCCAAGAACATGTGATCTTTGGAATCCTTTGGAAGAAATTGGACAACCATTTGTCTGAAATGGTATAGGGGGTTGGACTAGAAGACCTCTAAGGTCCCTTCCAACTCTGCTAATCTGTTCTGTTCTATACTATTCTATTCCCATTCTAATCCATATTTTCTATTCTATTCTATTCTATTCTATTCTATTCTATTCTATTCTATT
>NW_020769310.1:979769-1020777 GCF_900518735.1 Pseudonaja textilis | reverse complement strand
AGCTGGCTGGGGAATTCTGGGAGTTGAAGTCCTCCGGGCTTAAAGTTGCCAAGGTTGGGTGTAAATCCCTGGTCTGAATTACTATCCAGTTTGATAATAGAGGGGAACAAAGCGTAACTCCTAGACTTCCCCTCCCTTTCTGAAATCCACCCTAATCCTAGGCCTTTTAATGCAAGGCTGAGGGTTACGATTACCAAACCCTGTTGCTTCTAGGTAGCTTGAGGTCAGCGGTGATGACTTCAATGGGAAGACAGCGCGCCCTGACCCTTGTTCAGGATGTGTATAGAAAGGCTGCTACTAACATACACTGCATTCTACTATTTGGAAAAAGTGACAACAGCTTCCTTTCTCCTCCCCCAGGCTCGGTTTAGCTAAAGGAGTCCGAGCCAACAGCCATCTTTTTTCCTTAAGCGTTCTAAAGATCACAGTGCCCTCTAGTGGTGGCCATGCAAAGTGCAGGGTTGAAAATCTCCCCTAGAGGAGAAGGGCTAACGTTTTTTTTCGTTTGCAGAAGGAAAGGGGAAGGGAAGCTTAAGGTAAAAGGCATACTGCAAGTAGTCCTCCATGTATGACTGTAATTTTTGTCGTGAGTCGTAAAGCAGGTCATTGCCCATTGTTTAGAAACACTTGCAATATTGTTAAGCGAACGTTGCAGTTAAGCAAACCTATAAGTTTTTGCTATGAAGCAGTTTTGAAGTGACTGTATGACTGGTTGTCGCACGTACAACTGTGGCACTGTCCTCACGGCCACATGATCAAAATTTGGATGCATGGGTGCTGAGAAACGCCCTGCCAGGCACGCAGGCAGCAAGGAATTAACCTTGAATCCTTGTGCAAGAGATTCAGAACTGACCCCATTAAGCTCCATAGAGCCTCGGTGGCTCAGTGGTTAGAATGCAGTACTGCGAGCTACTTCTGCTGCCTGCTGGCTGCCTGCAATTCGGCAGATCAAATCTCACCAGGCTCAAGGTTGACTCAGCATTCCATTCTTCCGAGGTGGGTAAAATGAGGACCCAAAATTGTTTTGGGGGCAATAGGCTGACTCTGTAAACCGCTTAGAGAGTGCTGTAAAGCACTGTGAAGCGGTATATAAGTCTAAGTGCTATTGCTATGTGTTCCCAGGTGAAGAGATTCCTGTATTATAGGCTGAGTATAATAAAGCACTCAGCTTGAATTCAGTATAGAGCTGGAAGGGACCTTGGAGGTCTTCTAATCTAGCCCCCACATCAAGCAGGAGATGTCTGAAGGCAACTTCTGTTCCACTGGTTAATTGTCCTCACTGTTAAGAAGTTTCTCCTCAATTCCACGTTGCTTCTCTCCTTGATGAGTTTCCATCCATTGTTTCTTGCCTTGCCTTCTAGTGCTTTGGAAAATGAGTTGACCCCCTCCTCTTTGTGGCAGCCCCTCAAATACTGGAATACTGCTATCACGTCACCCCTAGCCTTTCTTTTCTTTAGACTGGCCATACTGAATTCCTGCCACTGTTTTTCATATGCTTTTGTCTCCAGACCCTTAATCATCTTAGTTGCTCTTCTTTGCAATTTTTCCAAAGTCTCAGCATCTTTTTTGTAATGTGGTGACCAAAACTGGACGCAGTATTCCAGGTGTGGCCTTACTAAGGCTTTATAAAGTGGTACTCATAGGTCATGTAATTTGGAATGGTCACTAAATGAACTATTATAAGTTGACTACCTGTATTTATCGTGGTTGCAGTGTCCTTCTTGAGGCCACATGAATCCCACTAGCAACCTTCCCAGCTAACTTCCAACAATTAATGTCAATGGGAGGAGTGGGATTTGCTTAATGACTTCATGAATTGCTTAACAACTGCAATGATTCACCTAACTCCTAAATGGAATGGGATTCAATGAATCCCCTTCTTGCTTAGCAACAGAAATTCTGGTCCCGGAAAAAGAAGGCGGAGCCTCCTCGCTGACGGACCGTACATCGCGACTCTCTGCGGCTATGGTCCATGCTCTTTTGTTGGAGAGTCCGCTCATTATGATTAGGGGCTGAAGCTGCCTTGGAGGGGTGGCGGAGTAAGGGGAAGCCGCAAGCCAGGTTGAGGGGAGCCGCACCTCCCCTCCTGGGCTTGGTTTTTTCCCCCCCCTGAAGACGACTGCAGCGGTGGTTTAAAATGGCCACCCCGAAGAGGAAGACTCAGCTGGATTAAGATTTGTGCAGGAGGGAAGAGGTGGATAACATCTGAACCAGGACAACTGGGCAATACAACTAAACAAAAGTACCCCGGGATTAAGGAATTTTTAAGAAAAGAAAAGTGAACGGCAAAATTACAAAGGGAAAATATTTTTGACAGCTAAGCAGGGCTTCAAACCGGGAAAGGGAGAAGCTGGAACTAAAGATTTAACTAAATTGGACTAAAATATTTTGGGAATAAACAGGCTTAAAATAAAGCTGGATTTAAGATTGTCAAAAAATAATAATAATAAAGTTTACAAATTGGAGACTTTACTGTGCTGGAATATTGAGGTTCGAAAAACCCTAAATAAAAAAATAGGGGGAAAAGGTGAAGACTTTGTATAACGGAAAGTGCCACCTTTTGACAAAAACTTGAGCTCAAACAAGGGAAAGCGTCCTGTTTCTGAATGAACTTGTGTGGATATAACATTAAAGAAATATTGAAACAAAGTAAGAATCTTAGAAAGCAGAACCAGAATAAAGAAAAAAGCAAGGAAAGACTGACTGTGGGATTGATTGATGTTTTTGGTATAGACCCTGGGCTGGAATAATTGAGAACTTTAGAAGATTGAAAGAAGAAAGAAGGAAAGTAAAAGTGTATATTTTGTGGACTTTAATGATCATAAAATATAAGAGTGTGTAATGATATCTATTCAAAAATTAAAAATGGAACTTAAAAATAGAAAAGGCAATGGAAGAACAAGAAGAAAGAGCTTCAGTGGAGGAGGAGTCGACTCAGGGAGAAGACATTTTAAATAGACAATTAACACAAAGAACACTACAAAGAAGTGGGGAAAGAAAGAAGGTTAAAAAGTTGAGATTTAAGAAGGCAATCAAAAGGGGGAATACCTGTGAAGTCAGGAAAGGCAGAAAGACCCAGCAGAAAAGGGGAAAGGAAGATATTAAGAAAGAGAGGGATATAAACTGGAATAAGAAAAGATATGGGGAAAAGAGGGGGAGGAGAAGCAGTAAGAAACAGGTGCATGAAATAAAGAAATACGGAAATAGTAAAATGCTGAAAAGAAATTGTTTTTTCAGAGATAATGGTTGATGAATTAAAAAGGGGATTCTGCAGGGTGACAAGGGGTAATAAGAATATTTCTGCAATTAAAAATATTTAGACAATAGGGTAATATAGATACTGATAACTCTTATTAAAAATGAAGGGAGAGGGAAATATCCTGTGGAATCCAAATGAAAAGATGTAATGATTATTATTGTAACTTCTTAAAAATAATGGTTTATTGGGAATCAAGATGAGGGAATAAAGGTATATTTTAATCACTGAGGTGTCTCACTCAAAGCAGTAAAAGGGGGGAAACCTATACTTGTTTTTTTTGTGTGTGTTAAAATTTATATTAATCTAGAATTTATAAAAAGAATGTGTAATGGAAAGGGAATATGACAAACTAAAGAACCAACTAAATTAATAAGTTAATATAGACTATTAAAAGCAAGGAGAGACATTGGTAACTTTATTATTCTCATTATTAGGCAAACATATATTATTTATCTTTATTTTTAAAATAAATATTAAAGGATTATATTTGAAATAATTGAAATGAAACAAAAAGATGTTTCAATTGAGATTAATGAAAGAGGCTAGAATTAATGTGTTTATTTCTCTCCTTATTGAAAATTTGGAATGGAAAAGGCAATAATAGAATTAAGTATGCATATATGAATGTATAATTGCTGTCATATTTGTATGTAAAGGTGATGACCCGGAAATAAGTTGTCCACTAAAAAGAGATTTTTGTTTTTATTGTGAAAAACGGACTAAAATTTGTTAAAAAAAAAAAAGAAATTCTGGTCCCAATTGTGCTTGTTGAGAACTACCTATATTACTCATCTGGACAAGTAGTCCTTGACTTATTGTCATGCCCCTGTCAAGAGTCTGAATCAGAGGAGGAAGACGAACAGCTGACTGGGAGTGTGGCTCCGTTGGCTGTGGAGGAAACTGGGAAAGGGCAAACTCCGGCTGGGCAGAGCAGGGAAGAGGTAGAACAAAGGAGAGGGAATTCAGGGGAAGACCCAGGCCACCTCCTCTTCATCCTAGGAGATGGCAGGAACAGAGAAGGGAGCAACGTGGGTTGTGTGGCTTATGGAGGAGGAAAGGGCCCTGATTCCCTTCATTAGCCACACCAGGGAATGAGAGTTTAAAAGAAATACATGCTGAGTTTGGCAGCTGCTGGGAGCAAACTTGTGAGTTTATCTTGTGTTGACTTTGGTTATCTGCGTTCCTGGCATCCTCCCAACTGTGTTGAGTTATTGCCGTGCCTTCACATCTGGAATTCTTGCTCCTGCCCTGCCGAACTAATTACCTCATTTTGCCTTGATTGGGCTTACAGTAACAGTTTTTGTTGACCACGTTTTGGACTTGATTCTCTGCAGCCAAAGACTGTTCTTGGGTGAGTTTTTCTCCGGCCAGAAGGTAACCAGGACATTGGGGGCAAAGTTGGAGCTAATAAAGAGACTCCTACCGATTATCTGACTGTGTTGCCTTTGTGCCACGCCCCGGGTCATCACACTTACAGAGGTTCATTTAGTGACCGTTTGAAGTTACAACATCCCAATGGTCAAGTGATTTGCATTCAGATACTTGACAACTGACTCGTATTTTTGACAGTTGCAGTCTTCAGGAGTCACTTTGCAACCTTCTGGCAAGCAAAGTCAATGGAGAACCCAGATTCATTTAACAATCAGTTGAACACTGGGCACTAACTAACGAAATGAAATTCAATCGTGAAAAAAGGTTTTAGGCAAGAAAAATCAAATGCTCAGGTACAGTACAGGTGGTACCTTGCTCAGTAGTAGTAACTGTGAGAGGAGTCCTAGTAGACAACCATTTAAATATGAGCCAGCAGTGTGCAGCAGCTGCCAAAAAAAACCCTCCGTGTTACTAATTTAAGAACCAAAGGGATTCACTGAACAAATGTGGCAAGAAAATTTGTAAAACGGGACAAATTCACTTAACAAATTTTTCACTTAACAACATAGATTTTGAGCTCAGTTGTGGTCTTAAGTTGAGGACTTCCCTGTCCTTCAAGGCAGCTTCATTTGTTTTGCGCTGCATGGTTAGAACTGAACACACTACCTTCGCTAGATTGATTAACTGTGCCAAATCAAATGTGAATATATGCTGCCCTCTGCTGGCTATCAATAACAACAAACATTTCTTGATGGAGTATGGAATAAGAACTTGGTTTCTTCAGGCTAATTTGCCACAAGTGGAGAAAGCCACCAGCCAGTTCTTAGAAAACTTTTTTTTTTTTAGCAAAAAAAGAGAGCATTTTTAGAAAAAAAAAAAAAAAGCATTCTCAGCAGAGCAGAAAGACACATGCTTGAATCTCCTTTCTTCGTTTTATTTCAACACAAAAGAGGTGACCTACATAAAGTTGATTTCGTTGACGCCTTGAAATGCAACTGTCTCGATGACACAGATGGAGCCCGCAGTAATCTGAGGCTTTTTAGCACCAGAGGCAAGAATGAAACTGGCCTCTTTTTAGAAAAAAATAAATGAATGCAAAGTTGCTTTAACCTCTTGCAGTTCAAGTGTTATATTCCTAAAGATAGTGATATCCCACTATCTTTATTCTTCTAAATTTCTGGGTGATGAACAAGCAAAAGAGGTTTTTTTTTAAATTCTCTTTGTGATTTCCAGGGATTGGAAGCACTTTAGCATCAGAAACTACAGGTAGTCTTCAACTTATGATCACAATTGAGCCTAAAATGTATGTTGCTAACTGAGACATTCGTTCAGTGAGTTTTGTCCCATGTTACGACTTTTCTTGCCACATTGGTTAAGTGAATCACTGCAACTGCTACCGGTTGTTATGTGAATCTGGCTTCACCATTGACTCTGCTTGTCAAAAAGGTCGCAAAATGAGATCACATGACCCCAGAACACTGCAACCGTCATAAATGTGAGTCAGCTGTCAAGACTTTCAGAAGACTTTCTCCACGGTCTTGGGTTGGATTGACAGAGGATAAACGCAGTGGTGGGATTCAGATTTTTTTTACTACCGGTTCTGTGGGCAAGGCTTGGTGGGCGTGGCTTGATGGGTGTGGCAGGGGAAAGATACTGCAAAATCCCCTTCCCTCCCCACCTCACTAACCTGCTTTCCAGCTCTGTTGTCCTGTGTAGGGCAACAACAGAAGACCCAGCTGAGACTCGGGAGGCAGAGAAGAGATGGGGGCAGGGCCAATCAGAGGTGGGATTTGCCAGTTCTCTGAACTACTCAAAATTTCCACTACTGGTTCTCCAGAACCGGTCAGAACCTGCTGAATACCACCTCTGGTTATACAGGAAGAACAAACCAACCAACTTTCTGAACTGCACTCCGAAACACCCAAGTAACCAAACCTACTCCTGAACAAGTGATACAACATGGCAGAAACCACACCGCTCGGTGAGGGGTACGTGTTGCTGCACCTCGCACCCGCTGAAGTTTCTGGATGGTCTTCAGAAGCAATTCCAGGGAAAGAGAACTACGTTAAACCGTGAGAAACAGGGAATCCAAGTTATTTCCTCTCACCTCCCAAAACCCAACCGGATCCACCGATTCAGGATGGAGCAGCCCCACCACAGTATGCTATCTCCAATTTCCAACCAAGATATTATGGTTGAGAGTTTCAAAAGCTGCTGAGGGATCCAGCAGGACAAGGATGGTTAAAAAACTTCACCATGAACAAAATCAAGAGTGAAGCAACAACAGAAAACACGTCAATTCCTCTATTTTTGGTTAGAACTTCAGCAGATGCCTGCTGTGTCCATTCCCAGCCACAAGATGGAGCCATGATAGTCCAGAAAATATCCCAGGCAAGAAAGCTGGAATGTAAAATTCAAATGCTTGAGCCCAGAAGGCACACCCAAATTCCTGACGACCATCATCCTTGCCCGGAAAAGAATTCTGACAATTGCAGTAATGCAAAGGAGGGGAAAAGGTTCATTAAACAAAGAATTCACAATGGCAACTGGCAACTTCGATTCCAAGCACTCTTGATGAAAGCCACAAGAGAAATCTGGCATAAAAATAAGCGCGTTTGTGAAAGTAATCCTCAATTTATGACTGTAATGGAGGAGGGAATTTCCATCGTATATCATGACAATCAGAAGTTGAGGCACTGAGATGTCTGACATGATTTTATGACTTTTTTTTGCAGTGGCCATTAAGTGAACGTGGCAGTCGTTAAGCGAACCCATGTTCACAATGGACATTTTTTGGTGGAAACTGGAAAGTATTTTTTTTGCTGGTTTCCGGCAAAAAAAATTTGTTATAAATTGTAGTCATGGTATTATGGGACCCTGAAAACAGTTGCCAAGTGCCCAAAAATGTGATCACGTGAATGCAGAAGGGAAGCGGCCATTGTAACTTTGAACCTGACTCTTAAGTATCTTTTGGGAAGTCTGCCACAACTTCAACCCAGTTATTAAACAAATGGTCACAAGTTGAGGATTACCTGTAGTTTTGATCTGCTATTAAGGCCTAGATCCGTGATGGCGAGCCTATGGCATGAGTGCCACAGGTGACATGAAAAGGCATTTGTGCCGGCACGCAAGCCTCAGGCAAACTTACCTCACTGCACATGTATGTGCCTCACAGCTGATTTTTGGCCGTTTGAGGTCTTTTTCATCCTCCCAGGGGCTTGAGGACAGCTTCTGCAGCCTTTGCAGGCTGAAAAATAGGCCCATTTTGTCACTTCCTGTAATACCCGAAGTGATGAAACAGGCCTATTTTTCGGCCTGCAAAGGCTGCAGAAGCTGTCCTCAAGCCCCTGGGGGGCCGAAAAAGGCCTCAAAAGGACCAAAAATCAGCTATGAGGCACAGTGCAGCTAAGGGGCCGGTGTGGGGGGGGGGCGCACACATTGTTTTCTGGGTGCTGGCATGTTAGTGTGTGTGCGCAAGCACAATTTTTGGCACAGGAGCCCAGAAAGGTTAACCACCAGTGGTCTAGATATTGCTACTATATCACTGCACGCATATCTTAGAAAGTAAACATGGGATCCGATGCTTTGACGAAAATGACAAAATGAGCATCATCCTGAGGTACATAGAAAAAGGGGCGGAGCCTGTGTCATAATAGTGCAATGTTGTTTGTTTGATCTTTTGCTTCCCCTTGCATGGGTCTCTGCTAGTACATCAAGCATATCGTCAACTCATAAAACATTTCTATGGCCGTTTTATATCTGCCAACAGAAAGGGAGCGGGGGAAAGGGGTTTGAAAGAGCATTGCAGCAGCTTGGAATTGAAAGTACATTCCATTCATAGTTTTTCAGAGATTGTAACTAGGTGACTGAAGTTTCTGCCGCACAAAAATCTAATTGGAGAACTCTTGGCTATGGATGTGTCCCATTGGAGAATAGGAATTATGATACACCCAGGGGGTGGGATCAAGGGTGACAATGAATTAAGTGTCTCAGAGTCGGCTACACCCAAGTCATGCTGACATGTTAATTCCCAATAAATCCTGTTTAATTTTGGAAGTTTGGCTCGAGACTCATGATTTAATTGGGGTAACTGATGGAATCCTGACACATATGTGATATCTTTTGAGGGCCAAACGAAAATTGGGAGGTAAATGGCCCAGGTTCATTGAGCCATTGGTCTAGTGCAGGGGTGTCAAACTCGATTTCATTGAGGGCTGCATCAGGGTTGTGCTCGACCTCGAGGTGATGGGGTGTGTGGTCGAGGGGGGGGGGTATGGCCAGCTTGACATCACTTGTTTTGTGGTCACCTGTGGTGGCCCAGGTAGGACTGGGGGGGATCCTCCTGCAGCCCTCTGCCAGCAAAAATGGCGCTCAAGAGGACCTCCCGAGCTGCGTTCTTGCTGGCAGACACCGTGGGCCGGTCCTTCGCTGTTTCCAGGGCAACCCCACAGGCCAGATCTAAGCATACCACGGGCCAGATCCGGCCCGTGGGCCTTGAGTTTGACACCCCTGGTCTAGTGGTTAAGAGCACCAGGCTAGAAACTGGGAGACTGTGAATTCTAGTCCTGCATTAGGGATGAAAGACAGCAGGATGATCTTGGGCCAATTACCAGGAGACTTTGAGTTCTAGTCCTGCCTTAGGTGTGAAAGTCAGCTGAATGACACTGGGCCAGCCATTCAGTCAAACTCACCTCACAGGGTTGTTATTTTGGGGAAAATAGGAAGAGGCAGTTGTGTTGGATATGTTCGCCACTGTCATGCCCCTGGTGGAGATTGACGCCGAGGGAGAGGAGGAACAGCTGACAGGGAGTGGAAGTGTGACTCTGGAGATTGTGGAGGAGGCTGGGGAAGGGCAGAGGCCAGTTGGGCAGTCAGAAGAGGACCCAGGCCCATCCCCTATTCATCCTAGGGCACACAGGGAAGAGAGGATAAGGGAGAGACGTGGCCTACTCAGGAGGAGAGGGCCTTGATCCTCTTCATGGGCTGCAGCTGTGACAACTGAATGGACAGACATGTGTACGGGCGAACGCTGGAAACAAAGCATGGAAATTTCTCTAGTTTATGGTTCCTCTCTGAGTTTGGCGTCCTTCCCAAGGTGTGTTATCTGTGGACATCCTCCAGCCCTTATATCTTGCCTGGTTTGTCTTTTTTCCTTCTTCTTGTAACTGTTTGTGTGGGAGTTTTTTTGTCTTCTATCAAGAGTATTCGGAGCTTGGAAGCAAAGTGAAGGAATAAAAGGGAATTCACCTGTTTCCTATGACTGTTTTTGTTTTGTATCTCACCCTGGGTCATCACAGCCACCTTGAATTATTTGTGAAAATAATAAAGGCAGGATACAAATACATAGTCCTCAACTTACAAAAACAGTTCAAGCTAAAAATTTCTGACAGTTGTTAAATGAGTTTTTCCCCATGGCATGAACTTTTTTGCCACAATCGATAAGTGAACCACGGCTGTTGTTAAGTTAGCAACACAGTTGTGAAGCGAGTCTGGGTACCCCATTGATTTTGCTTGTCAGAAGGTGGCAAAAAATGTTCACGTGATCCTGGGACACTGCAACCATCGTAAATATATGCCAATTGGCAAGCATTCGAATTTTGCTGACGTGAACATGGGGTTGCTGCAATAGTTGTTAAGTGAAACACGGCGTAAGTCACTTACATGAAGCCAAAAGTCTTGGTGACTTGGAGGAGTACCTGTGTTAGATGGTTCGTCGTACAGTTTATTGTTATTATAAATTATAAGATATATATTATAAGAGAAGCAACTTAGAACTAAGGAGAAATTTCCTGATAGTTAGAACAATTAATCAGTGGAACAACTTGCCTACAGAAGTTGTGAATGCAACAACGCTGGAAGTTTTTAAGAAGAGATTGGATAACCATTTGTCTGAAATGGTATAAGGTTTCCTGCCTGGGCAGGGGGTTGGACTAGAAGACCTCCAAGGTCCCTTCCAACTCTGTTATTCTATATTATCCTTTTGGCATCCAGATGGTCCACCAAACAAGAATACAGATTCTAGGTTTAGCCTAACCCTAACCCTAAAAATAAATTATACACCAGAAATGTTCCTATTAGGAATAACAAATGAGAATCTAAAAAAAAAGCAGATATATATATCTAATTAGTCACATTATCACAGCCACAAGATTATCAATTGCCCAAACCTGGAAATTTAAAAAAATACCTAACGACAAAGTAATAATACAAACATTTTTATACTGCGCCGAGTTAGATTAACATTAGAACTGAAGGAGCAAGATACTGCAGAATTCTATGAAATATGGAAAAAAATATATAATTGGAGGGATGTGAAAGGAAGTCAAAAAAATGTGAAATAGAAACTAAAGAAAGAGCTTATACCGCAACAAAATGTCCAAGATAGAAACAGATACAAAGATTTATAATGTAAATATGTATATAGATGTGTGTGTGTGCGTGTGTGTGTGTGTGAATATTGATTGATGACATTCTGCTATTATAATAATATAAAGACTGTTGATATATGTCAAAAGATCACCATCACTTAAAAATTGTGTTTTTAAAATCTAATTTTCAATAAAAAATGTATATATACAGTATATAAACGAAGAATACAGATTCCAGAGAATGGGAGAAAACTCACCTGCCAGGCTGGGAGAACTTTTCCAATGTCGTTTAAGTTGATTCCATCTCCTTCTTCACATTTTCCTTTGCCAATTCTAAACCAGGAATAGACAGATGGGTCAATTAAAGCACAATTTATGTATTCTGTTTATTATTTGTTAAGCAAATTTCTATGGCTGACCAACTCACACACGGTGACTCTGGGTGGCTTGCAAGATTAAAATTTCACAATGCAAAAATTCATCACACACACACACACACACACACACACACACACAGCAGTGGCCGCAACCAAACAATCACACCAGTCACTTGATCAGCTCCATATCACCCTGGACTCCCCAGGCCTTGCTGGCAGAACCACATCTTCAGGGCATTCTGAAAAGGTATTAAGGTGGGGGCCAATCTTATATCTAGGCGAATGGCAAAAAGCCTCGATGGTGCAGTGGTTAGAGTACAGTATTGCAGGCTACTTCTGCTGACTGCCGGCTGCCTGAAATTCGGCAGATCAAATCTCACCAGGCTCAAGGTTGACTCAGCCTTCCCTCCTTCCGAGGTGGGTAAAATGAGGACCCAGATTGTTGGGGGCAAGACGCTGACTCTGTAAATCGCTTAGAGAGGGCTGTAAAAGCATTGTAAAGCGGAATATAAGTCTAAGTGCTACTGCTATTGCTATTTCAAAGGGAGGGAGCCACCACACAGAAGGCCCTGTTCCTTTGTCCCACTAGATGTACTTCCCTAATTGATTGACCTGCAACAGGTAGTTTGCCTGTGTGCAACTGCACACATAATTAAAGGTGACGTTGATTTTTGGGCGGGGGGAGAGAGAGAAAAATCAGGGTAGTTTTTCTCAACTTATAGGACAAATAAAGACAAAAAATAATATTTTTTTCTTCTTACGATTATAACTTTTATTCATGTTACCATGTATCATGTTTCTATGATGGCAAAATGCTTGCAAGGGTATGCATTCTGTAGCCCCACCAAGATTCCTATTCGCCAAGCTTGCAAAGGATTCTGGGCATTGTACAGTATTATTATTATAGATTGCCTTTCCTCGCAAGGGTCTTTATGCTTTCCTTACCTTGGCTTTTGTTTCATACAAAGACTTGCAGGAATATAATATACCTGACCTGCTATTTCCTCAAGGTAAACCTCACATAAATGTTAAACTTTAATATTTACACAGCACAATGATCTTTTCACTTCCTGCCCCTAAGCCAGTGTAGCTCAGTCAAACAGTGTGCAATTGTGGCTTGGAATACTGAGACCCAGAAAAAAGGGGAAATCGTGGGGGGAAAAGGGGTGAAAAGAACATTTTTCTCTAAAGCCTTTTGGTCTGTGGGATTTTCCCCCATCCCAGTTAAAATAAATAGGAGGGAAGAGATTTATGAAATAGTTCCTATTATCTTTATTTCAAATCAAACACAAATAGATCTGTGTCTGGTAATATTTACACCAAATCAAAACAGTAATGTGTGAATTGGCATCGAGACACAACTGGTAATTGGACTTCAGATTCATATGGATTTGTCAACATCTCACATTGTAAAATATACATTCTGAGCCTTAGCTCTCTTAACTGTCTCACTTAGCAACACAAATTTTGGGGTCAACTGTGGTCATAGGTTGAGGACTGTGTGTACAGTATTGTCACAAGCGCTATGTGAGGATGTTGATTTTAGTTCTGCATTTAACACAATTCTTCCACATAGACTAGTGTCTAAATTTCTGTACCTTGGACTTTCTAATTCAATCTGCCTTTGGATTATGGATTTCCTGTCTGGCCGCTCACAGAGGGTCAGATTAGGTCATCATACCTCTTCAGCCCTTATTCTTAGCACTGGTACACCACAAGGTTGTGTGTTGAGTCCCTTACTCTATACTCTTTATGTGCATGACTGCATTCCCACTCACGCTAGTAATACTATTACTAAATTTGTAGTTGATACAACAGTGGTGGGACTCATCTATGGGGGGGATGAGTCCACCTATGGAGATGAGGTGGACCGGTTGCTTTCATGGTGTGGAGACAATAACTTGGTCCTCAACACCAATAAGACCAAGGAGCTTATAGTGGATTATAGAAGGAACAGATCAGACGTCCAGCCCTTGCTTATCAATGGAGACCGAATGGAGCAAGTGGCCAGTTTTAAGTTTCTGGGTGTTACCCTAAAAGAGGACATGACCTGGGGTGCTCACATTGCAGCCCTGGTCAAAAGGGCCCAGCAGAGATTATACTACCTGAGACTTCTCAGGAAACAACTGAATGAAAAACTGCTGGTGACCTTCTACCGCTGCACCACAAAGAGTATCTTAACTCACTGCACCTCTGTATGGTTTGCCAATTGCACAGGGACAGATAGGAAAGCACGCCAGACGGTTAATGTCATTGCCCAGAAGATCGTGGGTTGCCCTCTCCCCTCTTTGGAAGAGCTTTATAGCTCCCACTGCCTTAAGAAAGTTCAAAACAGTCTCAAAGATCCATCTCATCCTGGGCGCCCTTTTTTTGAACTATTACCATCTGGCAGACGGTACAGGACAATAAAAACAAGGACAAATAGGCTGAAAAACAGCTTCTATCCTAGGGAAGGAACTCTACTGAATTCTACTGTATAGTGCAATATTAATGCAATATCAGGGGTTTTCAATTCAATGTATAGAATATGAAGGTTGTGTGTTTGTGTTTATTTTCATAGTCATGATGCGCACTGAAGATGGGGTTTGATTTCGTTGTACAAGGTGCAATGACAATAAGGTAAACTAAACTAAACTAAACTGTACAATTTAAGTGGACTGAAGTATTTCTGCCTTTTGATCAAGGTTTATCCTGATTCTCCCCAACTTGGTATCTGCCGTCTGATGGCTAAGAATTCTCTGATTAGTCCCAGCCCCTCCGCAAAGCCAGGAAAGTTATCAGGATAGCAAAACCGACTTCTTGCATTTTAAAATCTTTCTTTTGTATAAACCGGATACTTACCCTTCTCTGTCTATCTGTGGAAGAGGATGCTTGGGAGTGTTGCGAAGTTTTCTGTGGAACTGTGTGAAGTCAAGTTTCTCTGGTTGCAAATCCCAGGTGGCCCCACTGCAGAATAAAAAAAAAAATGTATATGAAGAAATAGAAAAGCCGAAGATTTGGAAGGAAACACTGTGTAAAATGGTAACCGGGTTTAACAAGGAATTGGGAGCACTAGGCAAACTAATATAACATTTCATTACCAGGGCACTGATGATGTTGCCTAGTCAGGTAATGAAACGTCTGCAAGAAAATAATCAAGCTCAGAGAGCAGCAAGGAGCTCTCAATTTATCCAAACTACAAATATTCTGTTCTATCGAAACTGATATAAGGCTGTATATTGAGGGTGACTGCAATCAAATAAACCAACCATATTACTGAAGTGAAGAAGGCAGTCCAGGTAAAACCTTCTGCCCTTGTGAAAATAATAATAATAATAATAATTATTATTATTTACTGTCATTGTACATATTATACACAGTATACACATACAACAAAATTCACATAACACCCAGAGACCAGTCCCAACATTCACACCCACATGACAATCCCCAAACCCCCCACCCGCCAAAATTTCCCGCCCCTTAAAAACACACAACAGACCAAGTAATAATGTCCAACAGCTTACTGATGGTGATCCTTAAGTTCATTGTTAAGTGCAATTATAGTTCTGGGATAAAAACTGTTCGGAAAACATGAGGTCCAAGTTTTAATTGTTCTGTATCTTCTGTCAGAAGGCAACAGTTCACAAAGATTGTAAGCAGGATGGGAAGAGTCTCTGTGAATATTGTGCAACTTCCTCAAACAGTGAGATGCGAAGATGTCGTCCAGGGCTGGTAGCTGGAGCCCGGTGATATTTTGGGCAATTTTAATGATTCTCTGTAGAGCTTTTTTGTCTGCTACAGAGCTGCTCCCATACCATGCAAGAATGCTGTACGTCAGGACATAAGAATCAGAACGAGAGAATGTCTACACTGCAAATTTGTTCCAGCTTTGACAACTGACTGATTTGATGGCAAACAAAATTATATGTGTATTAGTCCTTAAGCTGAATTACTAAGACATTTATTAAGACCCTTTGATGTTCCAACTGGTAAATGGAGATGTACAAAATGGAACTGAAATTATGACAAGAGCGACAGAGCAAAATGTGAATTAATAAAGAGCGGTGGAATCCAGAGAAGTTATTAAACCCACAAATAGGATCTGAACGTTGGGCCTCTTTTGATACCTGTAAGGGCAGGTGACCAAAACTTCAGCTGTCAGGATGAAACTGATCCTTCAAGTATGAACACGAAGGCAGAGGTGGCAGGCGGAGGCAGTGCAGGCGACAGGTGGTGACGTGGCTACGGGAAGCAGCACCGGGAGTTCCTGCCCTCCCTTTTGGGGCACCTCCAACGCCGCTTGCTGCACCGCAACTGCCACCTGGTAGGGAGACCGTTGCATGGCAGCTTAGCCAGACAGCCGAGCCCAGGGGCAGTGGGGATGGTGGCAAGATCTGGGAACGGTGGGGGCCCCAGCAAGATCCGGGAATGAGGGGGCCCACAAGATCTTGGAACAGTGGGGGGCCCAGCAAGATCTGGGAATGGGGGGGCTAGCATGACTCACAGGCTTACCTGTGAGTAGGCCGATCTGGGCTGCTCAGTTGGGGCGCAGGCACCACGTGGGAAGGCAGGTTAAAGGCAAGCCATGAGGACCCAGCATACGAGGAGTGATTGGGCGGGGTGAACGTCAGGTAGGCAGGGCGAGCGAGCATTGGGTGGGGCAAGCGAACAAGTGGCGACCAATCAGGGGGCATGGCCAGCCAAAAGTCACTACCGGTTTGGTGATCCATGCCAAATCGTTGCTACCGGTTCACCTAAACCGGTTCAAACCAGCTGAATATCACCACTCCCTGTGACCCTGTTTTCCCCCTCCCCCCTTAGTGTTTCATCAATCAGATTCTCCAACAAAGAACAGGCTGGGTGTCATCAATCACATTCTCCAATGAAGGATTTTCATGGGCAGAAGCTCTGGTAGCCTAGCTACAATCTTTGTAAGATAAGTGTGGAAAGTACTTCTGGTTCTCTCCCCCCCACCCCCCGCTTATGGCTACTCAACATAGAAATGCTTTACGAGTTGACATCAAGATTCCTTTAACACAATGGTTCTCAAGCCCATGGCTCTCCCTCCTGTCTCCCAACGTCATTCTCATTTACCATTACAATTTGCTAGAACACAGAATGAGGACTTCTGTCACTGCTTCAGCCCTAAGGAGCACCATTTCCCCTGAGATCCATATGGACCCCAACCTGAACATATTTAACAAAGCGCTTCACACTTAGTTTGCCTTCAAGGACTTGAGCTAACTGCTGGTGGAAACCTCCAGAGTACTACTCCCATCGTGTGGATCATCTGTGTAAAATTACCTTTTGGTGTTTTTGATGCTTTTTTAAAATCAATTTTTATCACTGCATCTCTCTCTTACTTATCCGTTCCTGCTCCTCACACAAAAATCATTGGATTTAGGGATTTAGGATTAAAAAAGGACAGAGGTTGAGAAAAGATTAAGATGAGAATTACTCGACAGAAAGAAAGCAGGAAGTTATAATAGTATGTTCTTGTTATTTTTCTTATCTTCTTTTCTTCAATTCTTATTTTCAAACTTTGCTTTTGTTTGTTCCATATTGTTAATATATTGAAAAATACATTAGATTGACAGAAGACAGACAGAAGACGGAGAGATATAGAGGTACTGTAGTTTTAACTGTGGAATAAAGTGGTACCTTGGTACTCATTGTTAATTGGTTCCAGGAGGTGTGATGAGTATCAAAAAATTATACCAAACAACTTTTTTCCTACAAGGAATGTTGTAGTGTGTCACAAGGCAGCTAACATTGACAAGTTGTAGCTTGTATGTTGAGTACCAAATAACTATGAGTACTGGGATAAATTTTTTGCGTTAAAATGCATTGAGAGCCAGATTTTATGAGTTTCAAGCAGTTGAGCAACAAGGTACCACTGTGCTTTGACAATTACAAGTTGCAAGTCAAAATATTCATCTACAGAAGTAAAAGTAAGTTTACCTGAACGATTCCAGAGTGTTGGCTGCCCAGATATCCGTTCCCAACATGTCCAGAGAGCTGTTTTGGTTTCCATTCTTTAAACAAGAAAGTAGACAAGACAATTGGAGATGTTTCCTTGTATGTTAAAATGTTAGCTTTGTTACAGCGTATTTTTAATACCGGTAGTCCTCGACTTAAAACAGTTTGTTTAGTGATCATCTGAAGTTACAACAACAGGGGGAAAAAGTGACTTGTGACCATTTTCACGCTTACAACCGTTGCAGCATTCCCACGATCATGGGAACAAGCTTGGGGTGCTTGTCAACTGGCTCGTAATTTATGATGATTGCAGTGGCCCAGGATCATGTGAACGCCTTTTGCAACCTTCTGACAATCAAAGTTAATGGAGAAGCCAAATTCACTTAACTACATTGCTAACTTAACAAGTGCAGCGACTCACTTAACAACTGTGGCAAGAAAGTATTGTGGTTCACCGGCAGCAGGTGCGGACGTCTGAGGTCTCGGAGAGTGAGGACTCAGATGAGGGGCCTGCGTGTGATGCAGGGATGGGGCCAGGACCATCAGGGAGTGGAATGCTGCCTTCGGAGATTGTGGAGGCTGGCAGCAGCGATGAAGAGGCCCCTGAGGAGCCTGTGCCAAGTGCATGTACGCGCAGGGCTGCTCAAAGGAAAGAGCAGCTGCAGCAGTATGGGCGACTTGGGAGTAAGGCTGCAAGATAATGGCCCCTCCCTTAAGAGATAAAAGCCAGCTGAGAAACTGGAGTTCTTTGCAGGAAGCAAAGAAGTTTTTGCACTCAAGCCTCGTGGAGGTTCGGAATATCTTGGTTGGTGTTTGGAGACACTTTGTGTTTGAAATATTTCTTGGCAACTATATCTAGTGTCCTTGGCAGCCTTGCACAACCTTGGCAAGGCTCGTTCTTATCAGAGACAATGAGTTTGAAACAGCCTTTAAACCGGGAAGGAACGGAATTCGTAAAGAATTGTTAAAAGGTTTTTCTGTTATCTCTGTTTCGTGTTGGCTTCCTTGGAACAAGGTTTGGGTCAGAACAGAAAGGTTGTAAAATGGGCAAAATTCACTTAGCAACTGTCTCACTTAGCAACAGAAATGTTGGGCTCAACTGTGGTTGTAAGTCGAGGACTACCTGAATACAGCTTGTGAGTGGTTCTCGGAGGACAATTAACCAGTGGAACAGCTTGCCTCCAGAAACTGTGGGTCTCCATCCCTGGAGGCTTTTAAGAAGAAAGTGGTTGTCTACAATGCCAAAGGGTCTCCTGCTTGAGCAGAGGGTTGGACTAGAAGACCTCCAGGGTCCCTTCCAACTTTGTTATTCTGTTAACTTGTGTGGTTCCTTGAGGAAGGAAACACTGCCTGCCATTTTTAACAGTAGGCAGCCCATTCATAAGTGCAAGTTCTAGGTTTCATTCAATTAAGACAGAGTTAGGAATGAAACTCATTCTTAATCCCAGGGTCTGCCTTTGTTCAATAGGGTTTTATTTCTAGGAAAGTAGGTGTGAATTCACTCAATGGTATTTACTTTCCAACAGAAACACCACTGAGCTGCTCTGTAATCAAAGTATTAAAATATATAAATATTTAATATATAGAAAGAGTGCAAACCTCACTCCCTTCTACCACTAATGATGTTATCTAGTTGAGTAATGAAATGCCAGAGGGAAAAACAACCTCCAACCAAGCTCAGGTACACAAAGGATCCAACAGTTCACCCCTAAGCTAAAAATATTCTGTTCTATTGGTACTAAAGGATGTTTTTCGGCATTAAAGAACTCCAATTTTTATTACCTGGTTTTGATTATGGGGTGCTGACCCCTTGCCTCTGTAGCTGGACATGCTGCTTTCTATTTCTTCATTACAGTCAACGGTCCACTGAAAAGAGAGAAAAGAGGACGGATTTGCTGTTTGTCACCCAGAGTCATCTGGGGTTAAATGGACAGCTATATAAATTTGATGAATGAACCAATTAATACATTCTGACTGAAGCAAGAACAAAATAAGTGAGAGCAATGCACCAAGATGGGAATGAAAGAGTTGGCTTTTGCTGGCAGGTTTGAGAGAAAACACCCTTTCTTTCACACCTTGTATCACAGAATATACCTGTGTCAACAGGTGACTTCACCAGGCCAATCTTACTGGAACTTGAAAGCTGTTCTGACCCCACCTTGTTACCAGCAAGAAAATCTCAAACAAACTCAGTAACTCAAACCTTCACAGCTTTAATCTACGAATAAACTTCTTTGTAGATAAAAGATGGCTTGCAGCCAATTAGTCCAATTCTTCAGATTAGCCGGAGTCTCTACACACAATGTTGAGTTCTTCGAATGTTTTTGCTTTCTGCAAAAGCAAAAAACCCTTTGAAACCAGGCTTATATTCTCTGAAGGGAGGGGCCATTACGTTGCATTCTTACTCCCAGGTCACCTGTGCTACTCCAGCTGATCTCTTCTAAAAATCATCCTGCGCTCACTCGCACTTAGCACAGGCTCCTCGGGAACCTCCTCCTCACTGCTGCCGGCTAACCACAACAAAAGCTAAGCAGGGTCTGGCCGAGCTGGTTCTCAAATGGGGCACAGCAAAGAAATTGCACAGCCTCCCCAGATTGTCAGCAGATAGATGGCATATCTAACCAATTGTGGTGGATCTAAAGAAGCTAAGTGGGGTCAGAGTTCATTAATATTTGGATGAGAGTCCACAGTTTTAAACAAGGCTAAAGCCAGATAAAATATATCTGGTTTCTATTTCCTATAACTCAAAATGGAATACAAAATGAGTCATGTTCTATTTTGCCTACAACAATAAAATTATGAAGTGAGTTGGGGAGAGGGAGGAGGAGGGAGACGGGCACCCCCTGCAGCCCATTTTTACTCTCAGGAGGCTGCTGCAGGGAGGCCTACTAGGCCCAAAACGAGGCACGGGGATGTGCGCCCCCCGCCATGCCCGGTTTTTGCTCCCAGGAGGCTGCAGGGAGGCCTACTAGGCCCAAAATGGGGCGCAGGGGTGGTTGCGGCACAGCCCCCCCCAGGGCCCATTTTTGCTCCCAGGGAGGCCAAGTGCTGCCTGTCACACCCCCTGGCCACGCCCACCCAGCCACTCATTAGGGCAGAGAACCGGTTGTTAAATTATTTGAATCCCACCATTGGGGGAGTGGGAGGAGAGATGGAGGAGGGAGGGAGAGACTGGCCCCCATTCACCCAGCCCTCTTTTATTCCTAAGGCAGGAATAAAAAGCATCACTATCTTCTGAGACTGGCTCAAAATCAGCCAGTCAGCTTTCATGCCTAAGGCAGGATTAGAACTCAGAATCTCCTGGTGATTGGCTCAAAGCCACCCAGCAGAATTTCATGTCTAAGGGAGGAGTCATTGTCTCCCAGTTTCTAGTGCAGCACCCTTTCCGTTAGATCACATTGGCTTTTAAAAGCCACCTATAGGAAGCCAATGATCTAGGTGTGGCCTTCAGGTAACTGAAAGTAATTGGGGGCTAAAATTATGCCCCTTAGAAGTTCTTGAGTCAGGTTTGAGTTTGGGTGACTGATCTGCCAAATACATCATTCTTGATTCTTATTCCTAAAAAAAGTCTTCCTAGAGACCTGGAAGATTTGCCCCAAACCCAGCCCAGTGACTGATTATTACTACTAGTTATTATTAATAAATTTATTTGCTGCCCATCTTGCAGTTCAAGAATGATACCATCGTTGATTATGCCTCTGCAGTCTCAAAACAAGCTTCACTGTTTGTTAAAATGGTGTCCATGCCTGGTTTAAAACACACAGCTCGGAACTACAGTGGAACCTCGGGTCGCGAAAGCTTCTGTTTGTGATCAAATTGGGTTCCGACCCAAAAAAAATCCACCCGATTTTTGAATCGGGTCACGATTCAAAAATCGGGTGGCAAACAAACCTAGCCGTGGCAGATTCCATTTCCCCTTCCGTGCATGCACAGTCCATGTAATTTTTGTCCACACACGCACAGTCGGGTACATCAGATATTATTATTCAGTAATAATATCTGATTTTATTCAGTTCCACAGTGATTGTTATTCTTCTCACTATGCCTCTTTTTGTGTTTTTAAGCCAGTGGGAATGATCCACTCCAGGTCTGTCACCCACCTGCGAGATATTGGACTGTGTTTTCTCGTTCTCTTCATCCCCTTCGGTTTTTTCTGTCAACAAGCCTTGGACTTGATATTCCAAAACGTAGCTATCGATGAACCTTTCCAACTCCTCAATTTCTTGGGACCGGTTGCTTCCTGCCTCAGAAGAGGCAGAAGCCACAGAAGAATTTTCCATCCCCCTCTGTGATGAATCAAGAATTGAAGTGTCCTAAGATGGAGAGAGGGAACAAAACAAAAATTAAGCCGGTGACTGAGACATTATATACACCATATCTCCCCCCTAGCAAAACCTACACAGGTAGTCCTCAGCTTATGATTACAATTAAGTCCAAAATTTCTGTTGCTAAGCAAGATAGTTGTAAAGCAAGTGTCAGGAGAGGCTCCATTCAAAATCCAAGAAAGAAAACCTTAGATTCCACTGTTATAGAGAAAAGGACTTTTACTGAAAATTGAAGTGGTAGCATCAGAAGAATACAAGATCTGAAGCAATAGGTGCGAAAATCACATACAGAAAGTTACCCCATGTTCCCACCACCAATAGTTCAAACTGGCCCTCCAATCTGAGGTGTGTATAATGTCATGTGGGTGAATCTTCAGGTGGTGTTTCAGACATCTGGTATGCCAAGATGGCTGACCTTGGCTTAGACAGATAATTTATAAATTATATGTGCAGTAAGCAAGTAAGCATAATCAAGAAAACACCCCAACTTTAACAACTCAACTCAAACACCCAGCATTCTTCCCCCCACAAAGTCCAATTATTCTTCTCTCCCCCCACCCACTTTCTATGGCAGCCAGAAATATAAGCAGAAGGATTCTTGGAGGCTGACAGCAAGTTTCCCCCCATTTAGCAATCTTTCTTGCCACAGTTGTTAAGTGAATCACTGCAATTGCAAAATTAGGAACACATTCGTTAAGTGAATCTGGCTTTTCCATTGACTTCACTTGTCAGAGGGTCGCAAAAATTGATTCCTATGACCGCGGGATCGTGTAACTGTCATAAATATGAACCAGTTGCCAAGCACCCAAATTTTGATCATGTGACTACGGGGATGCTACAACGGTTATAAGTATGAAAAACAGTCATCCATTCTCAGTGTTCTGACCAAGGCTTCCTGAGACCATAATTATGGACATGCTTATGTAAAACAACTCTTGTTTTATTTCAAAGCTGGGAATTATGTTCATTCCCAGCCGGTAATGAGTCCCAAATAGTTCCTCGAGATAAGCACCCAACCTTTCTCTCCTTTGAATTGCTGTCAACGACTACAGTGCCAAATGAGCTATATAAAACCAACTGAAGTACAAAGTGCACACAGAGCTTCAAGGATTAATCCAAACAGAACAAACAACTTTCCTTCCTACAAAGGTTTCTTCACCTTTGCATTACCTTTATATCTTATGGGAGGGGCAATCACCTCCAAGCCTTACTCCCGAGTTGCCCTTTTTGTCTCAGCTGCTCTTGCCTTCTAGCAGCTCTGTGCACATGCTCAGTAGGAACAGACTCCCCTTGTTCCTCTGCCTCACTGCTGCCAGACTCTGGAGGCTCCAGAGTCAGCACCCCACTCCCAGATGGTCCTGGCCCCATCTCTGCATTGGACGCAGAACCCTCATCCAAGTCCTTTCCAGACTCCCGGACTTTTCCGCATTCTTCCCCACTGTCCAATTCTGCTGCAGTCTGCACACTCAGTCATCTAGGTCATGATTGTCCCAAAGGTGCTTTTTCAGGAGGCAACTGGACTTTCTGTTTTTTTTTCCTTTTGAAGATGTTTCGCTTCTCATCTAAGAAGCTTCTTCAGCTCTGACAGGATAGTGGTTTTTTTCAGTGCCATTTTAACTTTGAATGGTCAGTAAACAAATGGCTATAAGTTGAGGATTACCTGTACTGTACTAGTTGATCCGATTCTTTATTGCTGAGCAACAAATCCTTTTAGAACTGCAACTTAATGTATGGTTTTTGCCCCTGACCATTTGTAAGAAACCCAGGAACATGGATAAGTAATATGTACAACATTGAGAAAGTATCATGTTTAATCATGTTCAGAGTATTGCAGCGTAAATTCAGCGCCAGAAAAGTAAACACAGAGGGGTGAGGCTTCATTTAACTTCTTTATAAACCCATAAAGTAAATTTTACAATACCAGTTGTAGATTTCTCCAATATGGAGCAAATTCAAACAGAAGCAGACGTGTTACAGGTTCAGAGCAGTGCTCTAGTATTCAGCAAGCAAGCTAGTTTCTCTTTCACTTTAGAGCTTAGAACAGAACAGAGATAAACCAGGTCCAGACCCTCTCTTTAAGTTTCAGCCCTCAATTCAGCTCTCATTGGCTGACTCTGTTACTAAGCTCTATTCCAGTTCATGAATAAACAAATCAATGTTATTTTTCTCTCTCTCTCTCTTTCTGACACACACACACACACACACACACCGGGGGGGAGGGGAGACAATTTTTAAACCCCCTACCTAGTGTTTAGTTTTTCTTCCCATTACACCTAGCAGACAATTGGCATCCTTTTCTGGCTGAGGGATCTGGCTCCTCTCCATCTTTATAAAGATCAAATTTGCTATCATAATGTTTTTCAGCTAGCTGGGTGAGAACAAGCTCCGCAACCTGCTTCAATCTTTTTCTTTGGTAGTTTCATATTATGATAAATCTGCTCTTTGGAAGCCAGTCAAGATTTAAAAGACGTCAACGTGCTACAAAAAAACATATTCTAAAAAATCTGGAATCTGTCTATTTATGAAGAACCTTTGGGGTTTATTATGCTTGGAGCAAGGCCAAAAAGACCATCATGTATTCCTGGAATGATACACATATTCCCATTATGAAAGATTGGGTTGATGAAATGTATATAGTCTCAGCTTTAGAGCTGGCACTTCACAGCCATATAGGCAGTCCCCAACTTACAACTATAACTGAGTCTGGGAATTACGGTGGTCAACCCTCCCATACTACTCACCTCTTACAATACTAGACAACACAATATTAACAGTAGAGACCTTCAGATTTCTAGGTTCTATCATATCACAAGACCTAAAATGAACACCTAACATCAAAAACGTCATCAAAAAAGCAGAACAAAGAATGTTCTTTCTGCGCCAACTCAGAAAGCTCAAACTGCCCAGAGGAGCTGCTGATCCAGTTCTACAGAGGAATTATTAAGTTTGTCATCTGCACCTCTATAACTGACTGGTTCAGTTCTGTAACTCAACAGGACAGACACAGACGTCAGAGAGTAATTAGGACTGCAGAAAAAAACATTGCCTTCCACTGAGGATCTGTATACTGCACGAGTCAAAAAGAGGGCTGTGAAAATATTTACATCCTGGACATAAACTGTTTCAACTCCTTCCCTCAAAATGATGCTATAGAGCACTGCACTCCAGAACAACTAGACACAAGGACAGTTTTCTTCCCGCACGCCATCACTCTGCTAAACAAATAATTCCCCCAACACTGTCCAACTATTTACAAAGTCTGCACTACTATTACTGTTAATCTTCTCATCCCTCCTTATCATCCATCCCCTCCCACTTGTGACTGCATGACTGTAACTTTGTCGCTTGTATCCTTATGATCTATATTGACTGTTTCCTAGTATGATTTTATTGCTTATTGTACCCTATGACTATCACTAAGTGTTGTACCTTATGATTCTTGACTTGACAAATGTATCATTTCTTTTATGTGCACTGAGAGCATTTGCACCAAAGACAAATTCCTTGTGTGTCCAATCACACTGTCCAACAATTCTATTCTATTCAAAAAGTCATGATGGTTTTAAAGCAGGTCATCATGCAACTGACTTGATTTTACTACCATTTTTGTGTTAGACGCTAAGCCTGTGATGGCGAACCTATGACACACGTGCCAGAGGTGGCATGCAAAGCCCTCTCTGTGGGCATGCTCGCTGGTGCCAGAGTGCCAGAAAACGCCCCAAAAAACAGCCAAAAATCAGGCTGTTTTTCAGGCCGTTTTCCCGGCTGTTTTCAGGCTGTTTTTGGCCCCCTAAAAGTGGCCTGGAAACGGACCCAAAATGCCCCCAAAACAGGCATGCGCACATCAGCGAGCTGGTCTTCGGGTTTCCGGTGCTCCGGCATGCACCTATGCACAAGGATGCAAGCGCATTCTGGTTTGGGCACGCGGTGCTGAAAAGGTTTGCCCTCACTGCTAAAACACAGCAATATTATGCAAACACAGCAGTTATTAAGCAAACTCAGCGGTCACTAAGCAAAGCCATTGTTTGCTCTGGGCCACTTTTTTGCTGGAAATGCCAGTTTCTAGCAAAAAAATGTTGTAAATCAATCCCATGAGCGTATGATGTTCCAAATAAATGCAGGATGGTTGCCCGGCAGCCAAAATGTGGTCACGTGACCAGGCTGTCCTCATAACCATAACTTCAATGATTGTAAGTCATAAGTCAAGGACTACTTGTAATGGAAAAACTAGCCAATGTGATGTCGTGTGGTTTAAAACTGACTTGAAAAAAAAAATTATCTGGAGGTCATGATTGTTACGTAGGCAGTCCTCGACTTACAATAGTTTGTTTAGTGATGGTTCAAAGTTACAATTGCACTGAAAAGAGTGACATGACCCTTTTTCACACTTACGTCCGTTGCAGCATCCTTGTGGTCACATGACGAAAATACAGATCCTTGGCAACTGATTCATAGTTGTGACGGTCACCGTATGCTGGGGTCATGTAGACAGCTTTTGTGAGCTTCAATGGAGCTTCAAGTCAATGGGGAAGCCAGATTCACTTAACAACTGTATTACTAACTTGACAACTGCAATGATTCACTTAATGACTATGGCTAGAAATGTCATAAAATGGTGTAAAAGTCACTTAACAAATGTCTCACTTAACAACATAAATTTTGGGCTCAATTGTAGTCGTTAAGTCAAGGAGTGTCGGTAATTGAACGTTCTTATTTAGTTTAGAGAGTAGTTTGCTTTTAAATAAGCTTTAAAAAGTATTTTTTGTTTTGTTTGTGTTCATGTATCTTGTCGCCTCTAGTCCTTCTCTTCAGTAGACTAGACATACCCAATTCCTGCAACCGTTCTTTCTATGTTTTAGCCTCCAGTCCTCTAATTATCTTGGTTGCTCTTCTCTGCAACCAAGTCTCAGCATCTATTTTATATCATTTATTTATTTATCTGATTGGTCAATCGCTTACAAGATGATAGGTATAAGTATAAACATGAGTAAGAATACAGGAAACAGGTACGAAAAGATGGGGACAACAGGACAGGGACGGTAGGCACGATGGTGCGCTTATGTACACCCCTACAGACCTCTTAGGAATGGCGTGAGGTCAATAGTGGATAGTTTAAGGTTAAAGTTTTGGGGGGTCAGAGGATGTAACAACAGAGTCAGGTAGTGCATTCCAGGCATTGACCACTCTGTTGCTGAAGTCGTACTTTCTGCAATCGAGTTTGGAGCGGTTTACACTGAGTTTGTATCTGCTGTGTGCTCTTGTATTGTTGCGGTTGAAGCTGAAGTAGTCATTCATTGGTAGGACATCGTAGCAGATAATTTTGTATACTACACTTAAGTCCAACTGTAGACGGCATAGTTCTAGCTTGTCCAAGTCCAAAATTTCAAGCCTGGTGGTGTAGGGTATTCTGTTGTGAGCAGAGGAGTGTAGTACTCTTCTCGTGAAATACTTCTGGACTCAGTCAATTGTATTAATGTCTGATATACAGTGCAGATTCCAGACAGATGATTCAAGTATTGGTCTAGCAAAGGTTTTGTATGCCCTAGTTAGCAATTCAACATTACCCTTTGGAGAAAAAATTCCAAAAGGCAGGAGAGGCAGTGACTTGTGTCCGTCCTGGCTGAGGACTGAGTCAAAAGCTGGGAGGAGCTACCCAGAGTGGGTGGAGCTAGGCTAATAAGCCTTTTAGACAAACACAGTCCAAGCAGCTAGGACAAGAGCAACACTCACTCCTGACCTGTCGCAGCCTTACAAGGGGAGAAGATTAGGTATACAACTCTTAATGCCTTTTTGGCAATGCTGTTACGGTGAACTCTGGCGCTTAGGTCTTTTGATATGAGTATCATGGTGACCCAAACTGGATGCAATATTCCAAGAGTGGTTGAGAGCTACCTGTATACTGAGGAGCTCAAACAATGAGCAAACAACTCATTTCCAAAGTCATAAACAAAAGACAGAGGATGGGAGGAGGGGCGAAAAAAGACTCAATGAAGCCTGCTCTTCCAGCGGGGAGGGGAGAGAGAAAGAGAGAGAAAGCAGAGAGAGTCTCCACCTCCGTGTTGTAAAGTTCCAGGCTGATCTGCAAAGAAATAAAAGGCAAACGCTTTTGCTCACGAGAACGTGACCTGAGAGGCGAACTCATTGTTCCACCCGCTGCAGCAGACAATGGAGAGACGCCATGGAGGACCGTTGTTCACTGGAGCTGCTTTTCAAGAAGTGACAGATGGACAATGCTGAGCAGGCATGACATGTGGGAGCAGGAAAGAACTTGGGGGTGGCGGCGATGATGGAATGCCAAATCATTAACTGGTTGGAGTGGATAAGAACCACAAAGGAATATGTGATTCTTCTTTATAAATCAAGTGCTTTTCTCAATGAGCCCTGCTAAAAAATGTAAGATAAATGAACGGTTCCTGCAGCAATTACATGCTGAATGTCAAGCCATTTTTTTTAAAAAAAAAACACTAATTATTCAAGTTCACAGACCAGTTCTTTTTTTAAAAAAAACATTATTTAATTAGCAGAAGAAAATCAAACCTATCATGCCCCTGTCAAGAGTCTGAATCCAAGGAGGAAGTTGGACAGTTGACAGGGAGTGGGAGTGTGGCTCCGTTGGCTGTGGAGGAAACTGGGGAAGGGCAAAGTCCAGCTGGGCAGAGCAGGTGGAGGTAGAACAAGGGAGAAGGGAGTTCAGAGGAAGACAAAGGCCTCCCCCCTCTTCATTCTAGGGTATGCAGGGAGGAACAAGAGAGGAGAGAGCAACGTGGATTGCGTGGCCTACAGGGGAGGAAAGGGCCCTGATTCCCTTCATTAGCCACAGCTGGGAAGACAGTTGGTAAGAAAGGCAGGCTGCGTACAGCAGGCTGCTGGGAGCAAATGTGACTTTATCCTGTGTTGTCGTGGCTTATCTGTGTTCCTGGTGTCTTCCTGACTGTGTGAGTTTTGCTGTGCCTTCAAGTCTGAAATTTTTGCTCCTGCCCTGCCAACCTAATTGCTTCAGTTTGGCTTGCTTGGACTTTAAGTTACAGTTTGTGTTGCTCATGTTTTGGACTTAATTTTTTGCAGTCAAAGGCTGTTTCTGGGAGAGTTTTTTCCCAGCCATAAGGTAACCTGGACATTGGGGGCAAAGTTGGAGATAATAAAGGGACTCTTATTGCTTATCTGATTGTGTTGCCTTCATGCCACGCCTCAGGTCATCCCAAAACCTGAAACTATAATTGACGGAAAGGAAGGACCGATGGACTTCTGCACTCCACAGTTTTTGCTAAGAACGTTTTTGGGTGGTTGGCCATGTTTGATATCATAGAAGGAGATCTCTTGATCATGAAGACAACTAGGATTTCTCATAAGTTGGATTCCTGAGTGTGGGATCTTTAGTGCTCTCTGAGCTTCCTGGAGATAGTAGGCGACATCATCAGTGCTAGAAGGGAGTCTCTCATCTAACTCAGCAGTGAAAAAAGTGACTGAAGATCAGTTTTCACACTTACGACTGTAGCAGCATCCCTATAGTCACAGGATCAAAACTCAGATGCTCACCAACTGGTCCATATTTATGACGGGTGCAGTGTCCCTGGGTCATGCGATCACTTTTTGTGACCTGACAAGCAAAAACAATGGGGGAGCCAGATTCTCTTAATGACCATGTTACTAACTTAACGACTGCAGTGATTCACAAATGTGGCATGAAAGGTTGTAAAATGGGGCAAAACTCATTTAATAAATGCCTTGCTTAGAAACAAAGAGTGCATCTCAAAGATTGAGTTATCACCAAATCTACAAAAGGCTGGGTTAACATTTTGGGGACTAAGGTTTCCTGACAGCCATTGCTGGCTGTACTCACTTCTGTTGTGGTCCGCCGGCAGCCTGCGGAGACGGCAGCAGAATCGGACACTGGGGAAGAACATGGACAAGTTTGGGAGTCTGGGGAGGACTCGGACGATGGTCCTGCGTCCGATCCAGAGATGGGACCAGGGCCATCTGGGTGTTGTGTGCTGACTCCGGAGTCTCCAGAATCTGACAGCAGCGAGGCAGAGGAACAGGGGGAGCCTGTTCCCAGTGCACGCTTGCACAGAGCTGCCAGAAGGCAAGAGCAGTTAAGACAAAAGGGGTGACTCAGGAGTAATGCTTGGAGATGATTGGCCCTCCCATAAGATATAAAGGAAGTGCAAAGGGTTAGAAACCTTTGCAGGAAGCAATGTTGTTTGCTTTGGTTGGTTTGGTGAAATTTGTGCTTCGTTTGGTTTTGAATTGGTAACTTAGTCGTTGGCAGCACTTCAAGTAAGATAAAGGTGCATCCTTATCAGACTTCTCCCCATGGCAGACTTCCATGGGACTAATTATAACTGGTTGAGACTCATTACAGGTTGTGAGTGACGATAATTCACAGCCGTTGAACTAAAATAAAAGGGTTTTGGATTGTTGTTGTGTGTTTGTTGGTGTCTCAGGAAGCCTTGATCAGAACAACTTCTGCTTCCTCAACCTGGGGAACCCCCGCAGATGCGTGGATCAGTTTTCAATCCCCTTTAATCTTCCTGGCTTTACTTCTAAATCCTGCAAGTTGAAGTCTAGACAACTGGAAGGGAAGTGGTGTTGGAAATGTGACTTAAGACAGAGTCATCTCAAGATTTTTCCAACTCACTCCACTGCATGCAACGATTAGATCTGACTCAAAGAGCTTTGTTGACTGTAAATGTGAGTTATACCGAGGTCAAGGCCATGAGGGGAAAGAATTGGAAACTGTGCAGGGCAAGGAGAGAGTCAGCCTTCTGGTGAGTCACCTGTCTCCAAAGGTTCTGAAATCAAAAGGAAGTGATCTATTGACAGAATCTTGCTGAATTGTTCCTGCCTATCAAGTGTCTGGTGTAGGCAGATTTAGATGCTGTAAACACTACGCAAGAGAAAAAGAACTCGCAAACTTCGCAAAGTCTTCTACTCAGCTAAAGCAATCCTTATTTATAGCAAAGCTGCACCTAAAATTTTTTCTCTAATAACTTAGCTATGTGGAAAAATATTTCCCAATTAACCTTTAGCCCTCTGAAAAGAGATTTTTAAGAAGAAATGCTGACAGATTCTTAAAATGCAACTTCGCCAGCAGGTGCCATCCTAATTATTTGAAAGGCATCTCATCTTCCACCTACTCTATTTGTTTCTCAAAAATACTTTGTGGTAGCTAGAGAGAGACTCTGGGGAAAGGCACGTTCAGGTGAAACACAGCTGTTTCTCAACATGGAAGTGTGTGATGACCTGGGACGTGGCACAAAAGCAACAAAGTCACAAAAATAGGTAAAGTCCCTTTAATTCCTCCAATTTGGCCCCCAGTGTCCAATTATCCTCGGCTGGAGAAAAAGCTCTCCCAAGAACACTCTTTAAAGGGAAGAAATTCAGTCCCAACCCAAAGTACATATAAATTGTAAAGAAAAACCAACACAAACTACGCTGCAGCAATTAACGAGACAGGGCAGGATAAGGGATTGAAGACTTCAAAAGATAGCAAAACATACACAACTGAGAGGACGCCAGAACTCGGATAAAATTTGACAAACCAAAAAAATTCAAGCTTTGCTTCCAACAAACTGTGTGCAAACACCCTCTTTATCCTGCTTTCCCAGCTGCAGCTAATGAAGGGAATCAGGGCCTTTTTCTCCCCTGTAACCCGTGTTGCTCCCTTATCCTTCCTCCCTGTGTGCCCTAGGATGAAGAGAGGGTGGGCCTGGGTCTTTCTCTGACTGTCCAGCTGGACTGTGCCCTTCCCCAGTTTCCTCCACAGCCACTGGAGCCACACTCCCACTCCCTGTCAGCTGTTCCACCTCTCCCTCGGAATCAGATTCCAACAGGGGCACGACAAAACACAATAATTTGCAAACATTGTCCTACACAGGTACAGTAGTGGTATTCTACTGGTTCGGCCCAGTTCGGCTGAGCTGGTAGCGGCGATGAGCAGCAGAGACCGAACTGGTTCTCTCCGCCGCTCTGCTATTGGGTCCACCCGCCTACCCAGGCTCCCATACTCACCTTTATTCCCTGCTTTTATTTTATTTTGCTTTATTCCCTGCTTTGGGTTTCCAAGTGGTTTACCACCAGTTCGGTGGGTGTGGCTTGGTGGGCGTGCTTTGTGTGTGTGTGTGTACTTTGCATGCGCATGCACCAAGTGCACATTTTGCGGATGCGCAGAGGCTTTCCTACTCACCTCCTGCAATCCCTGTAGTTTCAACCGCTGACGTGCAGACAATCTGCTGTGCCGCGCAAAGCAGCTACGCTTCAAAAGCAGGAAATAACGGTCAGCTTGGGAGTCCAGGCGGGTGGTTGGGCCCAACAGCAGATCGTTGGAGCGAACTGGTTTGGTCTCCGCTGATCTTTGGAGCGACCGGCTCGGCCAAACCAGGCCGAACTGGTAGCATCCCAGCTCTGCATTGCGGAATCCCCATGGTCACGTGATCCAAATTCAGATGCCTGGAAACTGATTCATATTTATGATGTGGCAGGGGTCCTGTGGTCCCCTTTTGCGACCTTCTGACAAGCAAAGTCAATGGGGAATCCAGATTCACTTAACAACCCTGTCACTAATTTAACAACTGCCATGATTCATTTAACAAATGTGACAAAAGTCGTAAAATGGGGCACATCAAATTTCTTCCTTTGCTGCATAAATGTTGGGCTCCATTGTGGTCATAAGTTGAGGACTACTTGTACTGGCTGATGAATTCTGTGAATTGAAGTCCACACAAGCTAAAGTAGGCCAGGTTGAGAAACATGGCTTGAGGGAGCACTAAGGAAAATGGAAAAGCTGGTTACGAAACATATCCCAAACCAAATTTTTCTCCAAATCTTATTTTCCCTACTGAGTTTACCTGTGTGAATGACTAGCAAGCTTGTTATGAATAATTTGCCCTTTATTGTTTGTTTATACTGATGGGTGTTATTAACACAACTTACCTTGGAACTCATAAATTATTATTTGTGCGAGCAGCCTCTTCATAACCAATTTAATCATCTTTAATTTTGTTTGCTTTTATTTGATTATTATCCTAAGATGAAGGGCTTCCCTTCAAGTTGGCTGTGTTCTTTCTTTGCTAAACAAAATTGTGCTGAAAAGGTTTGGTTCCTATTCTATTTTTAAATGTCTGGGTTTTTTTTTTTAATGACCCAATCATTTTCTAATCTAACCAGCTCTTCTTTTGCAAAACAAATGTCTTAAAAGGCTGTCACTGTGAAACAGGAGAGCTGCAATTTGCGCCTTTGAGCTGGACAAGCATAAAACAAGAAAAAAATGGTGGCACAGATTGTGACGTCTAATAACGATGTGGTACGACTTACAATCGTAATGGCGATTGCCCATCACAATCATAAAATGGCACTGATCAATTCTACTATCGATTTTATTATCAAGAGCCGTGGTGGCACAGTGGTTAGAGTGCAGTACTTGCAGGCTACTTCAGCTGACTGTGGATTGCCATCTGTTTGGCAGTTCAATTCCCACTGGCTCAAGGTTGACTCAGCCTTCCGTCCTTCCGAGGTGGGTAAAATGAGGACCCAGATTGCTGGGGGCAAGAGGCGGACTCTGTAAACTGCTTACAGAAGGAGTGGGAAGCGATATATAAGTCTACATGCTATTACTATTATCTTTTTTGCAAATGTTGGTAAGTGAACCCCACAGTTAAATGAACCAATGGTTTTCACTATGGGTGCGGTTTTACCAAACACTGGAAGAGCCAGTTTTTGGCAAAACCATAACTGCATAACACTATAATTGGCCATAAATGTAGGTGTATTGCTCAGTGCTCAAAGTTCAGTCACATAATTGCAGGCAGGATGGAGGCGCAACTGTCAGAACTTTGAATTTGGGACACAAGAAGCCCCAAGGCAGATCCATTGTAACAGTGGTGGGATTCAAATTTTTTTACAACCGGTTCTGTGGCCGTGGCTTGGTGGGCATTGCTTGGCTTGGTGGACGTGGCTTGGTGGTGAGGAAAAATGGAGGCCAAAAGTATTGTGTACACCACCTTGAGTTATGCAAAATAAATGTAATAATAAACAAAAACATAAATAAGAAGTAAAGCATCCTTCAAGCTTAGCCCAACTGTTAGCAACATCCTAGACACACCTGTGATAAGGTACAACATTTACAACCACAAATGAGCCCAAAATTTCCATTGCGAATCACTGCAGTTGTTCAGTGAATCACACAGTCATTAAGTGAATCTGGCTCCTCCCCCCATTAACTTGGCTTGTCAGAAGCCAGCTGGGAAGGTTGCAAATGATGATCACATGACCGCCTGGACAGTGCAACTGTCATAAATACATGCCAGTTTCCAAGCGCCCAAATTTTGATCATGTGACCACGGGAATGCTATATCGGTCATAACTGTGAAAAACTCTAATCCGTCACTTTTCCTAGGGTTGTTGTAACTTTCAAAGGTGACTAAACAAATGGTTGTAAGTCAAGGACTACCCAATCCCTGTCAGCTGTTCAGCTTCCTCCTTAGATTCAGACTCCAACAGGGGCATGACACTTGTGGACTTCAACTTCAATGACTTCTTCAGCTTCACACACAACAATACACAGGCAAACAACCGATACAAACTGAAGATAAACCACTCCAAACTCAACTGCAGAAAATACGACTTCAGCAACAGAGTGGTCAATGCCTGGAACATCCTACCCAACTCGTTACAGCCTCAACCCCTCACAGCTTCAACCTCAGACTGTCTACCGTGGACCTCACCCCATTCCTAAGAGGTCCTTAATGGGGATGTGCATAAGTGCACCAGCGTGCCTACCGTCCCTGTCTTACTGTCCCCATTTATCTGTATTCACTTCCTTTGTTCTTGTTTATGTTCATGCCAGAGGTGATATTCAGCAGGTTCTGACCAGTTCTGGAGAACAGGTAGCGGACATTTTGAGTAGTTTGGAGAACTGGCAAATACCACCTCTGACTGGCTCCTCCCTATTTTCTGTCTCCCGAGTCCAGCTGATTGGCTGGGTCTTTTTTGGTTGCCCTGCACAGGAGAACGGAGCTGGAAAGCAGGTTAGTGGGGTGGGGAGAGAATGGAGATTTTACAGTAACCTTCTCCCGGGAGTGGGGAGGGAATGAGGATTTTGCAATATCTGTCCCTTGCCATGCTCACAAAGCCACACCCACCAAGCCATGCCATGCTCACCAAGCCACGCCCATAGAACCGGTAGTAAAAAAAAAAATTGAATCCCACCACTGGTTCATACTTATACTTATCTTATACATGTTTGACAAACAAACTAACTCCCAGAATTCCTGAGTCAACATGGTTGGCTCAGGAATTCTGGGAGTTGAAGTTCACAAGTCATAAAAGGGCCTTCATTCCCCACCCCTGCCTTAGAGGTTTAGGACAGACACACCTGACCGCAGTTCCCACCCAGCTGTGAGCACTCATTTTCCCTCCTTTAATTAAATGTTGCTAAATAGACATCTGGCAGGACATAAACTGATGTGCTGTCCTCTAGCATCTCCCTTTCTGATGAGCACTACTAAACTCTGAAGGTATACTTAGAAAATGAAGCTGACTGCAGCTCTGCCTTTGTTCTGGAGGTCTGACCAATAATTAAATAAGAAAAGCAAGAAAGGGGAATGCAGGCACAGAAAGATCTACAGGTATAGTCATCAACTTACAACCATTCTTTAAATGACTGTTTGAAGTTACAGTGGTACTAAAAAAATCGGTTTTATGATCATTTTTCACTAGCAACCGTTGCAGCATTCCTGTGGTCGTGCTAACTGGTCATGCTAATCATGTCAGCTATCTTGGGAGTATAAATGAAACACTCAGCACAGAATCGCTTTATCAGTGAGATGAGTGGCACATAAATTTAAGAAATAAATAAAATCCCACTTGTGCAAAGATGTTGGCAAAGATGGCTGCCAGCTCCAGACTCAAGAGTACGGGATAACCGAGAGTCAATTCCTTTCCAAATGAAATGAAAACAAAAAACAAAAAAACCCAAGGCATACATATATTTGTATATATTTGTCTCTAGCAGACAGCATGATAAAAATTCAGATGTTTGGCAACTGGTTCCTATTTGTGATGGTTGCAATGTCCCAGGGTCATGTGATCAGTTTTTGCTGACCACTGACCAAAATTGGACACTCATTTGTCCAGAATGGTATAGGCAGGGGTGTCAAACTCATGGCCCACGGGTCAGATGCATCATAGCAATAGCACTTATATACTGCTTTATAGTGCTTTACAGCCCTCTCTAAGTGGTTTACAGAGTCAGCCTATTGCCCCCAACAATTTTGGTCCTCATTTTACCCACCACGGAAGGATGGAAGGCTGAGTCAACCTTGAGCCTGGTGAGATTCGACCTGCCAAATTGCAGGCAGCGGGCTGCAGAATTAGCTTGCAGTACTGGCCCTGCCCCACCCGGTTTAGCGAAGGGGGGAAAAGTCCCAATATATGTGATGACGCCATGACGACGTGAGTTTGACACGCGTGGTAGAGGGTCTCTGCCTTGAGCGGGGGGGCTGGACTAGAAGACCTTTGAGGTCCCACCCAGCTCTATCATCATCTTTGAACGACCCCATAATCCCTTGCAGGGTGGAATCTGGGCAACTGAAAGGAGCTAGCAGAGTATTTATTGGCCAGATGCCCTTCCTGTCACCAATGCAGAGTTTTGTCCAGCAGATATATTCTCAGCGTGCCCAGAGAGAGAAATATCTGCCTCTAGCTAGGATTGATCTCACAGCTTCCCATATGTGAGGCGAGGGCTCTAGGCCACCGCACCCACTCCTGCTTCCAGCTCTACGATTCTATAAAATCAGCAAGTCACAAAATTCCCAGGCCTCCAATTCTTTTTCCCACTTAACTCAGTTACAGTACTAATCCCAGCTTGTCTGTTGCAACAGAGTCTGCTCTTGGCAACGGGTGGTAAGCCCTGGGCAAAGCTCACGAGAGAACAAAAATAGCAATTGCTTTGTTGATCTGCTTTCAGACGGGTCGGTATGTATAATGTATGCTGAAATTCTAAAAGCTGCTGTAGAAATCGCAGCACTCCAGTTCATTCCGACTCGCTCTTTTTCCCTCCATGAAGAAAATCAAAGACTTGCCAAGCGAGAAATGCAAACCACGCAGAGAAGCAGGGGGGGGGGGGGGGGGGGAAATTCAATTTTTTACACCTGGTATGGAAATGGCCTTGTTTAAAAATGCAGCCTGAAATGGCAGCAGATCAGTTGGATGTCTAGCGTGGCTGACCCGAGCTATTTTTGGCTTTCTGGCTGACATATCATCTCACAAACACAAACTTTTGCACTTGACCCCTTGTTTTGTTCCAACTTTACTCTTCTGGAATGGGTTTTAAATACCACTGGTAGGTTGCAATGCAGGGGAGCCCTGCGGGGGGGTGGGGGTGGGGGGGCGTACAAAGGCCAGTTGCTAGGTGTTTGTGTTGTGGTTAGCTGGCAGCAAGTGCAGATGGCTGAAGAGAGCAAGGACTAAGATGAGGGGCCAGGACCATTAGGGAGTGGACTGCTGCCTTCAGAGATTGTGGGGGCTGGCAGCAGCGATGAGGAGGTTCCCCAGGAGCCTGTGCCAAGTGCGTGTGCGCGCAGGATTGCTCGAGGAAAGAGCAGTTACAACAGCATGGGTGGCTCGAGAGTAAGGCTGCAAGGTAATGGCCCCTCCTTCAAGAAGGTAAAAGCCAGCTATGAAACTAACCTTCTTTGCAGCAGGCAAAGACGTTTTGAAACTCCAGCCTCGTGGACATTCCAGTATCCTGAGTTTGTGTTTGAAGATTCTTATTTTGCAAATTATTTCTTGTCTGTTACCTTTTTGTCAAGTCTCTCGCACAGTTTGGCAAGACTTGTGCTTATCACAGCTAATTATTTTGTAAAAGCTTATGTTCCTTTTGGATTGTGATTTTTTTTTGGAAAAGGGTGTGGGTCAGAACAGTCTGCAGGGCTGCATTTGATCAAGAGAATGAGCTGGCCATGATCCAAAATGTGTGCCCTCTTGGGCGTTCTTGGTTTCAGACGGCACTTGGGTAGCTCCTGAGCCCCCTGCCATTCACCAACAATCTGAACAACATGCTGCAAATACTCTTCTGAGTAATAGGATAAGGATTTGCACCACCACCAGAACAGAACAACAGAGGTGGAAGGGACCTTTAGAGATCTTCTAGTCTAACCTCCTGCTCAGGCAAGAAACCCTATACCCGTGATGGTGAACCTATGGCATGCATGCCAGAAGTGGCACGCAGAGCCATTTCTGCCAGCACGTGAGCCATCACCTGGAACAGATTCGCTGCACATGTGCGCGCGTCTCCCACCAGCCGATTGTTTGGTATCTGCCGCACATGCACAGGGGGAGGGGTGCACAGGGGGTTGCACACACATGCGCAGAGGTGCGTAGCGTGTGGGGGAGTTGTGCACGCATGGGCAGGAGGCAGGGGTGTTGGATGTGCATTGCATTATGGGTGGATGCATGCATGCACACACACTTTCAGCATGCGGCAATGAAATGCTTAGCCATCACTGCCCTCTACCATTTCGGACAAATGGTTGTCCAATCTCTTCTTAAAAGCCTCCAGTGATGGAGCACCAACAACTTCTGAAGGCAAATTGTTCTGCTGAATAATTGTTCTAAATGTCAGGAAATTTATCGTTAGTTCTAGGTCAGTTCTGTCCTTGTTTAGTTTCCATCCAGGGCCTCTTTGTCCTTCCTTCAGGTGCTTCAGAGCAGCGGTCGCCAACCAGTGGGTCGGGGACCACTGCTGGTCTGTGATAAAATTTTGGCGGTCCACAGAGAAATGTCACCCCCGAAGCAATTAATCCAGGCTGTGCGGAAACACAAAGCTTGCGTCATTTACATTGCGAAAAACACGAGGTAGTGAGGGGAGGGGAGGAAGGGCGGAGGGGAGGAACTTGCCCCACTCACCCCACGCTCCTCGCCTGGCCACCGGGCTGCTTCTTTCCGCTTCTTTCTTCTTCTGCTTTTGGCTGCACGCAAGGAAAGCAGCAAAAGTCTTTCTTTCTCTCCCCCAAACTCCACCAGAAATGAGTCTTTGGGACCCTGCAAGGCCTCCTGCTCCAAGAGGCTGTGCCGACGCGACAACTCTCACAAAGACTCATTTCTGGCAAAGTTTGGGGGAAGAGAAAGAAAGACTTCTGCTGCTTCTGCTGCTTTCCTCGCATGAAGCCAAAAGCCTTTCTCTCTTTCTCTCTCTGTCCCCCTGAAAATGGAGCTGGAGACGGTATCCTCCAATGCCAAATAAAGAATTATCGATCGGTAGGAAAACAGGGTGGGGTTTTTTCCTGCAGACTTTTTTCCCAGAATCTCTGGTCCGCGGGATTTAAAATTATGAGTTTGGTGGTCCCTGAGGCCCAAAAGGTTGGCGACCCCTGCTTCAGAGAATAGGTTGGGCCCCTCTTCTTTGTGGCAGCCCCTTAGATATTGGAAGGCTGCTAACCTGTCACCCCTAGTCCTTCACTGAACTAAACTTACCCAATTCCAGAAACCGTTCTTTACATGTTTTAGCCCCCTTAATTGTATTTGTTGCTCTTCTCTGCACTCTTTCCAGAGCCTCAGCATCTGTTTTTATATTGTGGGGATCAAAACTGGACACAGTATTCCAAGTGTGGCCTTCCCAAGGCATCCTAAGCCATTACCAAATTCTCTGCCGAGCAAATAGAACAAAGGACTTTGCGCCATCCAGCCAATTCTCTCCTGAGTCCACTGGACAAGGACAAAGGGATTGGTGCAAGTCCTTGTCTTATTTGCTCAGAAGAGAATTTGAAGCATGTCATTTAAATTACATTTATCGTGCACTGGCCTTCAGAAGCCTTGACACCCATTGCATAGCAAACAGATTTATTATGTTCTGCCCGCTCTGAACTATAGCTATAGGCCAGAAAACAAGGCCCGTGTAGCGGGGAGTTCTGCTTTGTTCTGGAGAGATTGGATATTCCAGTACAGAAATGAGAAACATCAGGTTTTCAGGTTCTTGCGCCAAAAACGGCCTGAAAACCGCCCCCAAAACAGGCATGCATGCAGTCTTGTCTTCAGTTTTCCGGCACTCAAGCACACACACACACGTTCTGGAAGTTCGCCATCACTGATATATACTGAGTAAATAGTGTCTTCCTCAAAACTGCCATACCTACAGAACACATAATTGTAATGAGAAAATGTTGGACACACATACACCTGGATATATAATCCAGATAGTCCTTGACATTCCATTGCTAAGCAGGACAATTGTCAAGTGAAGTTTGCCCCATTTTGCAACCTTTCTTGCCACTGTTGTTAAGTGAATCACTGTAACTGTTAAGCTAGTAACACAGTTGTTAAGTGAATCTGGCTTTCTTATTGATTTTACTTGTCAGAAGGTGACAAAAGGGGATCCCATGACCGGCAGGCACTCTGCAACCGTCGTAATTACAAGCCAGTTGCCAAGCATCTGAATTTGGATCACATGACCTGCAACCGTTGTAAGTGTGAAAAATGGCCATGTCAGTTTTTTCAGTGCGGTTGTAACTTTGGTTGCTAACCAAACCGCTGCAAATCGTACAACTGTACAGCTTCAATCATTCTAAAATGTTACTTATTAAATTTAATAGAAACTGATGAAAATGGGAATAATATCACAAAGGAACGAAAGTAGGCAGAAGTACAGGTAGTCCTTGAGTCAGGGCCACAATTGAGCGCAAAATTTCTGTTGCCAAAGTGAAACATTTGTTAAGTGAACTTTGCTCCATCTTACGACCTTCCTTGTCACAGTTAAGTGAAACACGGCAATTGTTAAATTTAGTAACATGGTTGGTAAGTGAATGAACTGTTGTAGTGTAAATGGGAGACACTTTTGTTCTTGGGTTTAATCCCACATTTTAATCTCAGGATGTGTGCTATAAGGGAAGCAGAAAAGAGGAACAATAAATATGATCTTCTGGAAAATGATTAATAAATAGCCTTTCTGTATTTCCTTTAATACCCCCAAAATGAATCTGTGCCAATATTTTGGCAATACAATTAAACCAATGCTTCACTATCCTTTTAAAAGCCAATGATAAACAACTATTTTTTTTTGGGGGGGGGGGTGAGGGGGAGTGTATGTGTGTAGCAGTTGAACAATTTATCTCTGTTAGCTGCAAAGTTGGTTTTCCTTCAAAAGCTGTAATTAACTGCCACACTCTGAGCTTCTTTAGTTTTCCCACCGGCCAGCAGAAATACGGAGTCCAACTGTTTAACTGCCCATTCAAGAGTAGACATTATGCTGCATTTAAGCATTTCACCACATCTGATGCTGCAATTTATACAACCCCATTTCCCATTGATATTCCGTTTCTTGATTTCTGAGAGGCGCTGCTGTGTGGAAAACTG
>NW_020769310.1:960165-979759 GCF_900518735.1 Pseudonaja textilis | reverse complement strand
ATTCTATTCTATTCTATTCTATTCTATTCCATTCCATTCCATTCCATTCCATATTTTCTATTCTATTCTATTTATTCCATTCCATTCCATACTTTCTATTCTATTCTATTCTATTCTATTCTATTCTATTCTATTCTATTCTATTCTATTCTATTCTATTCTATTCTTATTCTATTCTAATATGAATTAACCATTTCAATTCATGTCAAAAGAAATAGGACTGCCCAATGAATAAAGGAAGTAACCATGGGGAGATTTTCCTTCTCTGATATGGTAGATTAACATGGTCTTTTTTTAAGTTACTGTATCTTTGATTTTTGTCCTGAACTATTGCATGTTGCTTAGAATCAACTTCCATTCTTGAGGTAGCATCTCAAATGAGCCAATACAGTAAATAAACAAAAAACCTTCAGGACTCCATCTGTTCACTCTGAGTGCCACCTCCATAGACTTTCGAAGCCTTTACCAACTTGTAATTAAAATTATTAAAGACATGGCTGGTGAAAAATGATATGAATTAGGGAAAAGAGACATTTAGTTTTCGCTTCGGTTTCACTTAATATTTCAGGGAGTGTGGCAATGTTTGGGACATCCTACTCAAAAAGCCACTGCAGCTCTTGAGTCAGAAAAGATTAGAGCATGTAGAAGCAAAAGGTAGATTTTTACGCCATCAAGAATAATATCTACAGGTAGGCCTTGACTTATAACTTGCTAAGGACCGTTTCAAGTTACGACAGACCTCCGTAAGCTACTTAGGACCCCGTTTTGAAATTTCGACATACCCCCCATACAGTCACATGATCACATTTTGGATACTTGGCAACTGGTCTATATTTACAGCTGTTTGCAACATCCCAGAATCCCTGATTAAAATTTTGGGGATTCTTTGCCAGAAACAAGCAATTATTTCAGGGTTCTGGCAAAAAAAAAAAAGGTTGTAAAATCTAGCCCAACTGTTTGGAAAAACCATAGGTAAATTAAAACACTGATCACAACAAATATATATTCCAAGATGGAAGAATATTGATTTAGATTAATCAGGGTCTCTAACTTTGGCAACTTTAAGACTTGTGGACTTCAACTCCCAGAATTCCTCAGCCAGCTCCACAAGTCTTAAAGTTGCCAAGGTTGGAGACCCCTGGATTAAATGATGAATATAGACAATCCTTGATTTACAACAGTTCATTTAGTGACCGTCTGAAGTTACAATGGCAGTGAAAAAAGTGACTTATGACCATTTTTCACACGATTGTTGCAGTATCCTCATGGTCACATGATCAAAATTCCAACTCATATTCATAATGGCTGCCGTGTCCCAAGGTCATGTGACCTTCTGACAAGCAACATCAATGGGGAAGCCAGATTCACTTAACAGCCACGTTCCTAACTAAAGGGATTCACTTAACGGTTGTGGCAAGAAAGGTCATAAAGCGGAGCAAAACTCTCTAAACAACTGTTTCATTTAGCAGATTTTGGGCTCAACTGTGGTCGTACGTCAAGGATGATGATGTGGGAGTAGGAATGGATTTCCAGAAGAAAAAATTGCAAACCTCCAAGTGCTTCAACGACCCTCTAAAAGATGCAAATGACCAGCTGTCTGCAAGAAATGTAAATCCTTCCATTCCCCACCATCCTGTCAAAGCTGAAGAAGCTTCTTGGATGAGAAGCAAAATGTCTTCAAAAAATAAAACAAAGAAAGTCCAGTTGCCTCCTGAAAAAAGGACCTTTGAAAAAAGAAACTCAGAAACATTGGCAAAAAATTAGGCATTGGCTAGAGGAGATTACTAAGGAACAAATTGAGTACAAACCAGAGTCCTTCCTTCTAGGAATTTTTGATAAACAAGTATCCAAAAAATCAAAGTATATTATAATTCATATCCTAACCGCGGCCAGACTGGCGTTCGTTCAGTGCTGGAAATCACCTTCTATCCCCACTGAACAAATGATCATTCAGAAAATTTTAGAATGCGCTGAAATGGACAAACTAACCCAATCATTAAAAAATAAAGAATCCTCAACCTATTATAACAATTGGATTCCTTGGTACAATTGGCTAAATCAAAGATAGACTATTTCGAGAAAAATTGTAGCCAAGGGCTACCTAAGCAGAGTTAATGAAAAGTACTGCTGATGATATATTTGATGTAGAAGGATCTTATAGTCACAAAAATATGGTTTTATTTTAACTGTTTTTCCCATTCTATCCCCCTTTTCTCTTACCCTTGCCTCTCCTCCCTCATTTGCCCTTCTCTCTTTCCCTCTCGCCCTCTGCCAAGGCCTGTTAGCTTTCTCTTCTGTATATAATTTGTAGATGTGTTGTTTTTAATGGTAAATTTAATAAAAATTTTCTAAAAAAAAAAAGCACCTGCCATTTTATAAAATAACTACTATTACAAAAGGAAAATAGCATAATGGAACAGAGAGAAAGATTCATATTTGGCAAGCTTGTTTTAATTTAATTTCTCCAAGCTTGTTTTAATTTAGTTTCTAAACGTTTCGTTACCAGACTAGGTTTCACCACAATCATCATCATTAGGATATTCTTGTCCTATTCCTCTTTAGTTTATAAATGTCTTGTGTATCCATGTGGTCAGTTGGTCATTTGATTGGTTGTTCGTTTGAAGTGATATTTACATTCTGGGTAGCTAATTGGTTCTCCTGTTGATTGGTCATTTGAATGGTCTGGTTGTGTTTTTTTTTACATATTCATAGGCCGGATCTAGAATTCTAGATCAATATGCTTGTTAATTGCTCCTATGAAGATTGATATCTGGCAATTATGCAGCATATGATGCTGAATGCTTTAAATCAGGGGTCTCCAAATTTGGCCACTTTAAGACTTCTGGACTTCAACTCCAAGAATTCCTCAGCATGGCTGGCTGGGGAATTCTGGGAGTTGAAGTCCACAAGTCTTAAAGTGGCCAAGTTTGGAGACCCCTGCTTTAAATATGTGACTTTAAACACCAAGTTTCGAATCAGAACAAAGAGTTGTCTTAGGAAAAATGGTCAAGAGTCCAGGTAGCCTTCAATTTATGACGACCGAGCCCAAAATTTCTGTTGCTAAACGAGACAGTTGTTAAGTGAGTTTTGCCCCACTTTACCATGTGTCTTGCCGCAGCTGTTAAGTGAAACACTGCATTTGTTCAGTAAATCTAGCTTCCCCATTGACTTTGCTCGTCAAAAGGATCACAAATGGCGACCCCAGGACGCTGCAATCTTCATAAATACACGACAGTTGACAAGGGGTCTAAATTTTGAACATATGTCCACTGGGAGGTTGTAAATTTGGAAAAGATTGTAAGTCCCTTTTCACAGTGCCGTGGTAACTTTAAGTAGTTGCTAAATGAACGGTTGTAAATGGAGGATTACCTATAGCAAGGAACAGAAACCATGGCTATATGTTGTCTTTTTTTGGCAGAGGAGGGAAAAATAATTTTTCTTCACATATTTTGTTTTGCCTACCCCCCCCCACTTCGCCCCCCCAAATCATGACCATAAAGAAGGAGAGAAAAGACTATTTGTGATGGCCAAAAGTGGCCTTGCTAACAAATTTGATGACAAACAGCCTTGTTGACGAAAACTGAACATCTGCAAGGCTATCAAAGTTTCCCATCAAGTGTCAGTGTCAGCTCCAAGGAAAATAACAATAGTGATATCGCCTAGACTTATATGCCACTTCACAGGCCTTTTGCAGCCCTTTCTGAGCAGCAGGGCTGGGATTCAAAAATCCCAGCAACCGGTTCGCTACCCAGGTGCTGGGTGGCTGTGGCCATGCTGGGCGTGACCTACCGCAAGAGTGGGCAACTATGGCCCCTTTACGGCCTGTGGACTTCAATTCCCAGAATTTCTGAGCCTGCCATACTGAGTCAGGAATTCTGGGAGTTGAAGTCCACAGGTAATAAAGAGGACATAATTGCCCACCTCTGGCCTACCGGAACTTCCTGTTTCTGGCTTCCGGTGGGTCTCCGGAGCCCAGGGAAGGCCATTTTCGCTTCCCCCAGGCCTCTGGGCGGGCGAAGATAGCCTTCCCCGGGCTCTGGAGGCCCACCGGAAGCTGGAAACAGGCACATTTTGCAACTTCCGTTTTTTCCGGGAGGGCCATTTTTTTGCCCTCCCAAGAGGTCTGGAGGTTTCCTGGGCCCCTGGGAGGGTGAAAACAGCCTCTCCCCGGCTCTGGAGGCCCTCCTGAAGCTGGAAACAGGCCCGCTTCTGGACTTTCAGAAGGCCCGTTTTCCCCCTCCCAAAGCCTCCGTGCGGACCCTTATTTGCATCCAAAATGGGCTGTACGGAGACTCCTGGGAGGGGTGGGGAGGGGTGGGTGGGGCCAGCCGGTCAGTTGAATGTTAAAAGCAGATGTAACTTTAACATCCAGTTCACCCAAACTGGTCCGAAGCGGTAGAATCCCACCCGTGGTTTACAGAGTCAGCCTATTGACCCCCAACAGTCTGGGTCCTCATTTTACCAACCTCGGAAGGATGGAAGGCTGAGTCAACCTTGAGCTGGTCAGGATCGAACTGCTGTGGGCAGAGTTAGCCTGCAATGCTGCATTCTAACCACGACTCCTGCAATATCAACAGAATATTTTTAATTAGCAAGCATGGGATTGGCCAGACCAGCCAGGTAAGATAGGTAGATGAAGTCCAACACTATAAGAACAGCAGTGTAGAAAGCTAGCACCTACCCTTCTCCTAGAAAAATGAAATATTCTAGGAAATATTGAAAAGGCAGAATATTATACCTCCCTGGATGAGAAAAGGAGAAACTACAGGAACCATTAGCACCACACAGGTGACTCTAAGGATACAGAGTGCTTCACTGACCCTCTAAAAAGATGCAAATGACCAGCTGTCTGCAAGGAATATAAATCCTTCCATTCCTGATCATCCAGTCAGAGCTGAAGAAGCTTCTTGGATGAGAAGCAAAACGTCTTCAAAAGAAAAACAAAAAGCAGAAAGTCCAGTTGCCTCCTGAAAAAGCACCTTTGGGACAACCATGACCTGGATGACTGAGAATCTCAACACACTTTTAACTGTCTCAAAAATGTCATAAAATGGGTCACAACTTACTTAATGACCGCATAGCTTAGTGATGGAAGTTCCAATCTCAATTGTGGTCCTAAATCGAGGATTGCTTCTAAAGGTAAAAATGTTCTGCTCTGTTTAGGACACTATTAATTATTATCCATTTATTTACATCTTATATTCACAGGGATAATGCTAAGTAGACTGTTTATCTAAAGAGGCATAATAGTTTAACATAGTCTACCAAGTCAAAAGCCATAATTATAAACCACAATGTCTACATCTACAAAACACTTTAAAATCCAAACCCAACAGATTATATCATGGATGATCAGGAAGAGTCACTGTAGCTGATGAACCTCAACTTAAACCAAGGTCCGAACGGCAGACTTAACTTGATGACATTTACAGTCATCACTTCTAAATTCCTAGTATGTCATTCTGTAAGACTGCCAGCCGTTAAAGACATGTTAGCTAATAAATTATACAATTACTCATACGAGGAAAATTAATTAAATATTATTCAATTAAATGAAAAAGAACATGAGTGATAATAACAATTAAAGCATCCATAATAATTCTAAACATATAAAATCCAATATGAACAGGAAACACTAACCCAATACGTAAATACGAATGGTGCGATGCTTAGAATCAAGAGCATCTCCTCTGAAATAATTCAGTGTACAATAATTTCCTGAAAGTTAGCAGGGAAATCTAGGTCTGATCAATAAGAGGAGGCCATTTTAGAGTAGCAGGAATGGTGTGGTAGCCTAAAGGCTGTGACTTTGATCTTTAGGTAGAGGCAAATATTTCTCTCTCTGGGCCCAATGAGAATATATCTGCAGGTAAGTCGTGGTCTCGATTAGATATGGCATGGATGATCGTAGAATTAGGAAACGAATTAGAATCAGTAGAGATTATGACAAATGTATGGGCTGACCCTTTAAAAATAATTTGGAAGGGAAGGAAAAAATTAAGAAGATGGACATTAAACTCCCAGATTGTAAAAGAGAAAGAATATGTGTCAAAAATTAAAAAAGAAATGGAACTATTCTTTAAGGAAAATACAGCCCAACAAACATCACTTCAGACATTATAGGACACAGCAAAAGCGTATATGAGGGGAATAACAATAGCCCAAACGGCCAAAAGAAATAGAGAATATATCTGAACAAAACTCCACACTGGCAACAGGAAGGGCATCTGGCCAGTAAACACTCTACTAGCTCCATTCGGTTACCCAGACTCCACCCCGCAAGGGATTATGGGGTCATTAAAAGAAGATGATGATTTTAGAGTAGCAGGACCACCATAGAAAAGAAACACTTTTTACCTTCGTTCCCCGGCGCATCTTCCAGAAATGTGGGACCACCAGCTACACAATCTAGCAAATTAGGTCAATTTTGATTAGAGCAGGTATCCTGCCAATGCCAAGTTATAAAAGCCTATATAGGTCAACGTCTGCCCCATACCTTGTATTTGGCAACCTATTAGCAACCAGTTAAGGACCTGAAAAATGAGTTTTAGGTGCTCCTATCACCATGATCTAGCAAATATAAGAGCCAACTATGCAGCTTCCAAGTCATTAAGAGCTGCCTCTTAATGTACCCTACTAGACAACTCAATGAGGAGAAGAGTTACAGCTAGTCCTCAACAATTGATCCCATAATAGCAGTATTCCAGTATTTGAGGGGTTGCCACAAAGAAGAGGGGGGTTGACTTATTTTCTAAAGCATCAGAAGGCAAGACAAGAAACAGTGGATGGAAACTAATCAAGGAGAGAAGCAACCTGGAATTAAGGAGAAACTTCATAACGAGTGAGGAGAATTAACCAGTGGAACGGATTGCCTTCAGAAGTTGAGGATGCTTCATCACTGGACGTTTTTAAGGAGAGACTGGATAGCAACTTCTCTCAAATTGTATAGGGTCTCCTGCTTGAGCAAGGGGTTGGACTAGAAGACCTCCAGGGTCCCTTCCAATTCTATCCTGACAAAAAGTTATTTGATTGGGCTGTTTACTATTAGCATCGTTGGCAGGTCCTTGATTGGTAGCTTCATATGGATATTAAAAAAGGAGATAAGATTCTTCGTATCAACACAGGAAAGTCTTCAAGGACTTATTTCTCTCATGGTCTTCATGGCTGAATTTTCTTTCAGTGAAGAAACTAAGTCTCCCACTTAATAGATGGACTGGTCTTCTTGGTCAAGGGACGCTATCAAAGATGAGTAGTTGCTATCAAAGAAGTACCAGCAAAAGCCTGATTACCAGTTCCTAACATTTCGCTAAAACAATGGCTGAGGAGAGCGAGGACTCAGATGAGGGGCCAGGACCATTAGGGAGTGGACTGCTGCCTTCGGAGATTGTGGAGGCTGGCAGCAGTGATGAGGAGGTTCCTGAGGAGCCTGTGCCAAGTGCGGGTGCACATAGGATTGCTTGTAGGAAAGAGCAGTTACAACAGCACAGGCGACTCAGGAGTAAGGCTGCAAGGTAATGGCCCCTCCTTCAAGAAGATAAAAGCCAGCTGTGAAACTAACCTTGTTTGCAGAAGGCAAAGACGTTTTGAAACTCCAGCCTCATGAACATTCCAGTATCTTGAGTTTGTATTTAAAGATTCTTATTTTGCAAATTATTTCTTGTCTTTTATCCTTGGGCAAGTCTTGCACAGTTTGGCAAGGCTTGTGCTTATCACAGCTAATTATTTTGTAAAAGCAGTACAAGGTTTCTGTTCTTTTTGAATTGTGTTTGATTTGTCGGAAAAGGGCGTGCGTCAGAACAATGGCACAGGCCCTCAATCAAAGTTTAATCACAAAGTTCAACTGGCTGAGGAATTCTGGGAGTTGAGGTCCACACCTCTTAAAGTGGCTAAGGTTGAGAAACATCCTCTAGATCAGGGATGTCAAACTTGCATTGTAACGGCGGTGTCACGTGACATATTGGGACTTCCTGCCCCTTCGCTAAAGTTTGACACCCCTGATTAGATGCTTTTGGAGGCACGTGGCCTCCTAAACATAAAGCCGTATAAGGGATACTAATGTAGAAGTTTCTCCAGAAATAATTATAATCAACAGGAACTCAAATAACTGGTTGGCCAAGTTGGTCAGGCATCGAGCGGAAGCACAGCAATCTCAATTAGTATCAAGATTCTCTTGTCATATTCGGTTGCAAATGCATGAAAGGAGACATTTGGCCTCTTCTTTCTTTTCCCCAAAACGATTTGATTGCCTCAAAACAAGATCATCAACTTCTCATTGTCTGCACTTTCTTTAGCCAACTGCTTATCTCAGTGAAACGGAGTATAATGTTCAACCTGCAGCCTGATTGCGATCGATGTTTTGCTAGAAGTCAGCTGCCTTCAAATCCACAGAACTTCCTTCCAAACAAACTTAGGACGTCTGCCTTTGAGATTCATCAATCACAAACTGGAATTGTCTTTCAGCCGCTACCTGCAAGCCTTCTCTGAGATTAGCCACATCTGGTTCTGACCTGTGATTGGAAACGCACCTAAACTGGCTTGCTCGCACTACGGCATTCTTAAGAGAAGCCCTTCCTGTCTATTCCAGCTGCTGTGTTTTCAGATTGATAAATGTTACTTCTGAATAGCTTCCTGCAGGTACAGAGTCCTTCCCATCATCATCATCATTTAATAACCCCATAATCCCTTGTGGGGTGGAGTCTGGGCAACTGAATGGAGCTGAGTGTTTTTACTGGCCGGCTGCCTTCCTGTCACCGATGCGGAGTTATATTCAGCAGATATATTCTCATTGTGCCCAGAGAGAAAAATATCTGTCTCTACCTAGGATTGAACTCACGGCCTCCCAATTGTGAGATGAGAGCTCCCCCTCTAGGACAGTCCTTCTGATGCACTTTTGGTAGCGGGTAACAATGGTTTGGGTCTAACAACATGTTATGTTCTGCTTTGGCTTTGCACGTTCCCCAAATCATTTCTTTAGCAGTCATTCAACATTTACTCATTAAATGTATATTTTGTCCATCTTATTATCAAATAACTCTGGGAGGCTTTATTTATTAGATAAAGTTACAAGGGTACTGAAAACAAGTGATTTGTGGACCCGTCCTCACGCTTACGACCATCTCAGCATTACCCATGGTCGCTTGATAAAAATTTGGGCACCTGCCAAAACTGGCACGTACAGGTAGTCCTCAACTTACAACAGTTCACCTAGTGACCAAAGTTACAACGGCACTGAGAAAAGTGACTTATGACCATTTTCCACACACTTATGACAGTCTGCAGCATCCCCACGTGGTTTACATTCAGATGCTTGACAACCGACTCACATTTATGATGGCAAGAAAAGTCGTAAAATGGGACAAACTCACTTGACAAATGTTTCACTTAGCAACATGTTGGGCTCCATTGTGGTTGTAACACAAGGACTGCCTGTATTTACAACGGTTGCAGCATCCCAATTCAGTGGTGATTATTTATAACCTTCCAAGAGAGCATCTGACAAGCAGAATTAAAGGGGGGTGGGAATTGAATTTGCTTAATGACTGGGTGATTCATTCAACAACTATAATGATTCACCTAACAACCATGGCAAAAGGATAATTTTATTTATTTATTTTGTCAAGCGATTATTAGATAATAGGTATAAGTATAAACATGGTTATGAATACATGAACTGGATACGAATAAGAAAAAATAAAAAGAAACAATAGGACAGGGACGGTAGGCACATTGGTGAGCTTATGCACGCCCCCTAGAGACCTCTTAGGAAAGGGGTGAGTAGTAGTCAATAGTAGACAGTCTAAGGTTAAAGTTTTTGGGGTTTGGGGAAGAAACCACAGAGTCAGGGAGAGTATTCCAGACATTGACCACTCTGTTGTTGAAGTCGTATTTCGGGCAATCAAGTTTGGTACGGTTAACCTTGAGTTTGTATCCATTGTGTGCCCTTGTGTTGTTATGGTTGAAGCTGAAGTATTCACTGACAGGTAGGACATTGCAATGTATAATTTTATGTGCTATGCTTAGCTCGAACTGAAGGTGGTGTAGTCCTAGGTTTTCTAGGTCTTAAATGTCAGGCCTGGTGGCATAAGGTATTCTGCTACGATATAATAAAAAGGGACATGGCTCACTTAATAACAGCATTACCTAGCAATGGAAATTCTTGTCCCAGTTGTAAGTCGAGGATTACTTACATATGTCTTGAAGTTTGTTTTGTGAATTCACCACCTTGTTTCATGAACCACGACTGAGGTTTAGCCACTTGGCTTGTTTGCATTTGCCGCCTATAATAACAAATCGTCGTTTACAAATCCTGCAGCTTTAATGAGGATTAAAAGTGACTCCACAAAGCATCTTTTCAAAACAGTTTTCTTTGGGGGGGGAGAGGGGAACTATTCTCGTAAGCGACATAACAGAAAGGGAGCTCTGCAAAACTTCAACATATGTTTTGCAAATGTGTATTTCTAAGTCAACAAAATAACATCAAGCCGTCTGTCAGAGATTATTAACTAGAAAAGCTAAATAAAACTTCAGGGAGCTATACTCAAAAATACAGTATAATGATGACAAAATGATTTCCAGGCGCACTCAATATCAATGCAGGTAGTCCACGGTTTATGACCCCAACTTAGCCTAAATTTCTGTTGCTAAGCAAGACTGTTATTAAGTGAGTGCTGCCCATTTTACAAACTTTACAACATTTAGTAACACTGTTGTTAAGTGAATCTGGCTTCCCCACTGACTTTGCTCATCAGAAGGTTGCCAGGGCACTGCGACCGCCGTAAATACGAGTTAGTAGCAAGCCAAGCGTCTGAATTTTGATTACAGGACCACAGGGTGCTGTGATGGTCGTAAGTGTGAAAAACAGTCATAAATCAGTTTTTCAATGCCATTGTAACTTCGAATGGTCACTAAACAAATGATTGTAAGAATCTGTAGACAGATTCCGGTCAGATGTGGAAAGTAGATTTTCAAGCTTTCATATTGGACTTAACTTGGGAGTGGTGTTGTGATGACCCGAGGCATGTCACAAAAGCAACAAAGTTACAAAAGTAGGTAAAGTCCCTTTAATTACTCCAACTTGGCCCCCAATGTGCAGTTATCATCGGCTGGAGAAAAAAATTGTCCCAAGAACAGCTTTTAAAGGGAAGAAATTCAGTCCAAACCAAAAGTACATAAACATTATAAACAAAAACCAACACAAACCACGCTGCAGCAATTAACAAGACAGGGCAGGATAAGGAATTGCAGACACACAGTTGGGAGGACCCCAGAACCCAGACAAGCCTTGTCAAAGAAAGATAATGCAGGCTTTGCTTCCAGCAAGGTGCTGTGCGCAAACACTTTTTTTATCCTGTTTTCCCAGCTGCAGCTAATGAAGGGAATCGGGGCCCTTTTCTCCCCCATAACCCATGTTGCTCCCTTATCCGTTCCTCCCTGCGTGCCCTAGGATGAAGAGGGAGGGGCCTGGGTCTTCCTCTGAATGCCCAGCTGGACTGCGCCCTTCCCCAGTTTCCTCCACAGCCAGCGGAGCTACACTCCCACTCACTCCCTGTCAGCTGTTCGACCTCCCCCTTGGAATCAGATTCCAACAGGGGCATGACAGGTGTGGTGGCCCAGAGGTGGAGCTCTCGCCTCACGATCAGGAGGCGGTGAGTTTGATCCTAGGTAGAAGCAGATATTTTTCTCTCTCTCTGGGCAAAATGAGAATATATCTGCCAAACAAAACTCCACATCGGTGTCAGGAAGGGCATCTGGCCAGTAAGTACTCTACTAGTTCCATTCAGTTACCCAGAGTCCACCCTGCAAGGGATTATGGGGTCATTAAATGATGATGGTGATATTGGATTTATCTTGGGTTGGCTCCAGATGGACTTGTTCTCACTTCTAAAGCCACACCAGCATTTAATTCCAGTTTGTAAAAAAAAAAGGGGCGAGGGGGGAGGAATAAACTGTGCCTATATGCAGATGCCTGAAAGAAGAAAAACGTTCTTCATTTCTCACACAGAAAAGTGAACTTAACCAAGGAAGGCTAATGAGATTAAGGCTGATGTAATTCCTGATGTCATTGTGTAGACTGCAGCCGCTCAAATGGGATCAGAAATCTTGTAATCTGGGGGATTCCCACAGGAAATCCGTGTGGCAGTTTTAGACTTGCCTGATGTCAGGAGAGCCAGTGTTAAAAAGGGAAGGCTGCCTCACAGATTATCTAACCGAAGGATTTTCTGCGTCTTTCCAACACTTATTACTTTTATCTTTTTTTTAAAAAAAGTGTCAACTCCAATTTACACTTTATAGCAACGGCTGCCATCCTGAATTGCAGGTGGAAAGTAATTTTTGCTAAACCTCTATACGTTTATTAAAAACTTTAATTTGTGTTTCAAACAACACCATTACTTGGTTTGGGTTAAAAAAAGGTCCAGAACATTTTTTTTTCTTTCATTCACTGTCTTTCGGATTTTAAACCTGATCCGTATATATTTCTGGGATTAGGTTTACTGACTTCTAAATGTTTTTTTTAGATGATTTGGGCATTTCTAAAGATCAATGTGCTAAAGAGAGAGAAAGACAGTGCCCATTAAATTCCATTAAGCCTCACTTTCTCCTGTTGAGCTTAAATGTACACAAAGACAGCAAATAAATAAGGAAACCAAATACAGTTAAATAAAGCATTTTTGGTGCTTAGAAGAGGCATGGAAGCCCACCTCCTCAGCCAGATCTTTGCTGAATGAAATAATAGCCCTTGGGTCTCTTTTTGCCAAACTCTTCTCCTTCCTTCCTTCCTTCCTTCCTTCCGTCCGTCCGTCCATCCTTCCTTCCTTCCAACTCATAAAATATTCCTATGCCTGTTTTAGTAGTTGCCATAAAAAAAGGGTGGGGGGAGGAAGGAAATCTGGAAGGTGCAGCAGTTTGAAAACAAAAGTACATTCCAACTCTTACCTTTAAAAGGTTGTAACTAAAATACCAGGGCTTTTTTCCCGTGAATATATTTAACTGGAGAACGTGAATAATGACACCCAGCCTGTGAACATGCTCAATTGGAGAATCTGGTTTATGGGGGGGGGGGGGGGCAGAGAGAGACAGGGTCACAGGTGACTGTAAATTACATATGCCAGAGTTGGCTTCTTACAGGGCAATGCCAGTTTGTCACCTCTAATAAATCCTTTGAAGTTTGTTGAAGTTTGGCTCAAGAATCATGATTTAATTAGGGTGATTGTTGGAATCCTAACACCTTCCTTCCTTCCCACCACCACCCCCAACATTATCCTGATTTCAAAAATTGCCTCCCAGCCACAAATGGCTTCTTGAGTCTTCCCAGGAAATACAGGTAATCCTTGACTTACAACCATTTGTTTAGTGACCGTTCAATGTTACAATAGTACTGGAAAAAAGTGACTAATGGCTGTTTTTCACACTTATACTCTTTGCAGCATCCTCATGGTCTTGTGATCAAAATTCAGGCCCTTGGCAACTGGCATTATGACCGTTGTACTGTCCCAGGGACATATGGGTCACCCTTGGTAACCTTTCCAGCTGGCTTCTGACAAGCAAAATCAACAGGGACAGCAGATTCACTTAATAACCTCATGATTCACTTCTCTAAAGTGATCTGTTTTAACAACTGTGGCAAAAGAGGCCATAAAATAGTCAATTATCAGCTGCTGTCCCAAATATCTGTCTGAACTTTGGCCAATGCATTTATGATAAAATGGTTCTGTAAATAAGCAGCATATCTCTGGTTTCCCTCCATAAGGAAATGAACCTAAATTGTCTTTTTGTGCACAAATAACTTGTTGTAGTTTTGCAAAAGCACACAACAAGCCCACAACCAAAACAAAGAATTAGCAATCTGATACTTCCTTTACAAATTAGAACCTTGATACAATTAGATTCCTATAAGCATGTAAAGTTGTTTAATCAGATTTTTAACAACAGTGGCTTTATATATATGCAAAATACTACTCATACATCATCACAAAATCTCCAGAACCGTAAAGCCTAGAAACTTGAAGTTTGGCACGTATGTTCCTCTTGGCTTCTAGGTGCTCACTAAGGAATTTTCGAAATGACCATCAGAGCATAATTAGTATTTCCTATATTATTATTATTAACATGCTCTGATGCTAAGGAGTTCTACTCCCCCTCCCCACCTGAAAAGAAATCTATTCCAAATGCAAAACATAAGCAGAGGACTTTCAGTTTCAGTTTTAGTTTCACTGCACCAAGCAGCCAGAACAGTTGAGCTAAGCCATGTCCAGGCTCCTTACTGTCTCCTTCTTGCACACATAGCAAATACTGCTTCAGTTTCCAAACAGCCCTCAACTCTCTCACACACTGACAGGACGCTCGCCAGATGAATACCGATGGATGCTGGTAGGCAGAGGCACAATTCCACCCCCCTTATTTTCCTCCCCCAAAACTAAGCCCAATCACATAGTTTCGTAGCGAAGCACGGGTATCCAGCTAGTGTAATATAAGGCTAACGGTAACTCCGTTAAAAAGATAAATACTACAATTGTAAATTATCCAATGCAATCACCTAATTTAATTTTAATCAAGTTGACTGAACTGATTTAGTTGCTGTTGTCACACACAACAGTATGCTGTTCTGGTCCTCTATAATGCCCGTTAATGACTTTTTAAATTCCTGCTTCAACACAAGGCGAATCCTTTATGCCACAAATGCAGATTAGCAAAAAAAAAAAAACCCATCAATTCACATAAAAAAGGCAAAACTGGTTTTGAACAAGTCTCTAGTCTGCACAAAGAGTGCTGTTGTACACAAAGAGGGAAAACAATCTGCCATCAAGATACTTCCAGGTTCCTTTAAAAAAACACACACACTACAGTGTCAGATTTTCAGACTACAACAACTAAGATTCAGGCAAAGTCGATACGGATAGTGTAATAGAGTACAGAGACCTGAGCTATCGTTTTCATTTCATTCTGGGCAGCCATCCTTGAAACGTTTAGCAGGCTCGTCAGCCTGCTAAAAAATTAGTGTATCTTGGGATCCAATGCATATAAGCCTTTTGGAAATTCATGAACTCCAGGCTGCTTCCAGAAGGAAGATCTTTGAAATCAAGGCAGCTTTTGGGATCGGCTATGCATTCGGCTGCAAACATTAAAAAAAAAAAAAAAACCAGGTTAGACAGAAGGAAAGATAGATGGAGGGAGGAAGCGAACGGGGTGAAGCTGGAAGGGAAGCGACTGTCACCTCACTAGCTGATCCCCAAATGTTCTCCAGTGGCGATCTGTTATGCCTTTCTGGCTTTTTCTACCAATGCATCCCCAGAAGATCTAGCAAGAAGCAGTCCTGACAATTCCTCCGTTCGGAGCCTTCCATCTTTCCCACAGACGTGGCTGCATGATAGGGAAAAGCAGGCTGCAGAGAATAAGATCTATGGGGCACTTACAAGGATTGTAACTGGAAAATGGACAGCGCCCGGGGAATACCTCAATCGGCCCAGATACCTTTCCTTCAGGAGCCTGAAAGCAAGGGGGCCTTGCAATCTTTCCACTCGCCTGTCAAAACGCACACGCAGAGGATGGCATGGCATGTCACCACAAGGGAGCGTTAGCTGCTTCCGGAGGCTCAAAATTTGCCTTCTCCTTTCAGCAAATCTCTCACTTCTGGTAGCCCTTGTCAAGTGTCTCTCTAGCCAGGGTGGGAAGAAGAATAGCAAGCATCCTCTCTGCCTGGTGGATATTAAAAAGGGAAAGGTCAGCCCCCATCCCTGCCATCCCAAACCCAATTGTGTGTGGAATTTGCCAGTTTCCATGTTATATCCCTGTATGAACACAGCGGGGAGGAAAAATGAGAATGGTAAATGTGCTACACACATTCCCCTTGTAAACAACTATCGCTGAGATAAGCTTCTACTGCACATTTGCAAAGCCACACGGAAATAAACAACACCCTTGGATCAGTTAAAACACCGGCACCATTCAATCCAGGCATTATTTTTTTTAAAATCTGCATTTAATAACCAAGGAATCTAGGCAGGCATAGCTTAGCTACCAAGCCTGCTGTGGGATTTTTTTTCTTTTCCTTTTCCTAATGTGCTTTCTCCTTTGGCAAAATGCAACCTCCAGAGCTTGCAAACCAGCTCCAAGCCAAATTGCAACCTTGCACACTCCATGTGCAGCACTGGATAGGGAAATTGGCGCAAAAACCGCCAGGGCCTCTGGGGGGAAAACTGAAGGGGATTACAATGGTCCAGGAACAAGTAATCCAATGGGATGAAAAGGAGAGGAGAGGAGTGGCGGACTGACCTCAAGACATTGTCTGAAAGAGAGGAGGCTGTTTTAAAAAGATTATTATTATTATTATTATTATTATTATTATTATTATTATTATTATTATTATTATTATTATTATTATTATTATATTATTACCTGGTGATGCACAAATTGAAGACAAGCAGTAAGAAAAAATCACAAAGTACTGGGAATTTGAGCCACCTTGGAAAAAGAAATCATGTATTATCCCAATTGTAATTGGAGCCCTTGGAGCAATACCTAAAGGGCTGCCTCTCTATTTGGAAATTCTGAATTTATCAGATTTGAATACCCTGATTCAGCAAAGAACCACCCTACTTGGAACAGCTTATATCCTCTGATGGTACTTAAAACAGTTCCTAGGTCCTTGGTTAGGACTCGAGCTGTTGAGCTACCAACCGACCCCAAAGGCTGTGAATCTCACCAAAGACTAACCGTAATAATAATAATAATAATAAAATAAAATAATAATAATAATAATAATGCTGCAATTTTACCCTAAGCCCTCCAACTAATCCTACACTTTCTCAAGAATTTGCAGAATTCAAAAACAAACTCACAGCCAAAAGATGCGCCCATCCATTGCAGCACCCGTCTATTGCAATGGGGGGGGGGGAGAGAGATGACCAGAGCTGAGCATCACCCCACCTTTTCCTCTCCCTCCCTCCCTCCTTCCTTCCTTCCTTCCTTCTTCCTTCCTTCCCTCCACCGCCCCACCGGAGGATGGATCTCTGTGCATCGGAATGATGTGCGTTTTCTTCTCCCGGGCCAGGCCCAACCAACCGACCAACCAAGCCAGCTGGCGGGTTGCTTTGGCCGGGTTTCCGGGACCGCAGGGGACCGGCGGGGGGGGCGGGGGCAGAGGGGGGGTTTGGAGAAGCGGAGAAAGCGGGGCCCGATTTTGCAAGGAGAGAAATCTGGACAACCCCCACCCCCACCTCCACCTCCCTCCCCCCGGCAATCGGGCATGCCCAGAATCCCAAGGGTTGGGGTGGGAGGCAGGGAGAGGAAGGAGACCCGCAGAGGAGCGTGTTTTATTTTTATTTATTTTTTTAAAAAGCAAAATAAACTCAGGTTGGAGGAGGAGGAGGAAGGCTGGAAAGGGGTCTGAGAGATGAGCGGAGGCTACTCTCCGGCCTCTTTTTTTCCCCTTCTCTCCTTCCCTCCCTCCTTCCCTCTCTCTCTCTCTCCGATCCGGCTTCCGCTTCCCTGCACCTGATCCCAGGCAAGCGATCCAGAAGAGGCAACTTTGCATCCCCGCGGCCGCAAAACAAAGGGAAGCGCCGCCCGCCCCGCCCCGCCAGCCACGACAACACAGGAGCGGGGAGAGGAGGGGTGGGGGGGGGGGTTGCTACTACTACCCCGGTGCCCCACCGCAGGCGGCGGCGGGGGGCGCGCGGAACGCCTCCGTGGGAGGAAGGGAAGAAAGAGGGTTGGGGGGGGGGAAACGGACTGCACCCCTTTGGATCGCGGGGAGCCCCAACTGCCCCCCCCCATCTGGGAAAGAGGCGCAGCCACCCCGATTTGGGGGTGGGGGGGTTCACCTTGGCTCTGCAACCCCCCCAACCCCGCGCCTGCCCCCCCCCACCCCGATTGGCTTGAGACCCCCCCTCCCTTCCCCCGCACCCCGAGCGGGGTTACCTACCTTGGCCGAGAGTCCCGGGAAGGAAGAGGATGGCCGGGTGCCGAGGAATCGGGAGGGATCCGGGATCAGATGCCGCCCTGGAGGGGCATGGGGGCCGAGTGGAGGTTGTTGGTGGGGGGAGCGGTGGGGGCGGCGGGAGGCCGGAGGGAGAAATCAGGGTTCGCGAGGAAGAGGAAGAGGAGGAAGAGGGGGGGGAGGGTCTCCCTTCTTCCCAGCCCCAGCAGCCCCGTTCCGACGCAACCCGGGTCCCTCTGACACAGGCGAGGAGAATGCAGGAATGTGACGTTCCCAGCTCCGCCCGGCGAGCCACGTGCATCGGTTGTATAGAGAGAGAGAGAGAGAGAGAGAGAGAGAGAGAGGGGGGAAAAAAAAAAAAAGAGGGAGACGCGCTATGGGGCTTGGGAAATGTAGTTCCATCCGGGAGAAGGCTAAGGGGAGGGGAGGGAGAGGGATAAGCTGCCTTTTATTATCCGGGCCTGGAGAAAGAAGGCGGCCGGGGGTGGTGGGGGTGGCGGCGTGGTATTCTCCCTCTTCAATTGCGGGGTTTTGTGGCTCAGGATTGGGGACGATCTGAGTCTCCCCCAGAGCTCTTCTGCGCCCCAGGCAGAATTAAACCTGGATTGAGGGGTGGGAATGAAGCTGGCTCAGATTTGTTTAACCTAGATGTCAACTCCCATCTCTTCACTTTGGCCCTGGGAAAGACCTGGTCTTTCTTTCTTTCTTTCTTTCTTTCTTTCTTTCTTTCTTTCTTTCTTTCTTTCTTTCTTTCTTTCTTTTTCTTTCTCTCTCTCTCTTTTTTTCTTTCTTTCTCTTTCTTCCTCTCTCTTTCTTTCTTTATCTTTCTTTTTTTTTCCTTCTCTTTCTTTCTCTCTCTCTCTCTCTTTCTTTCTTTGTCAAACATGTGCAAGATGAACAAGTACCAGTGTGAACATAAACAAGAACAAAGGGAGTAAATACAGATAAATGGGGACAGTAAGACAGGGACGGTAGGCACGCTGGAGCGCTTATGCACGCCCCCTTTAAGGACCTCTTAGGAATGGGGTGAGGCCCACGGTGGACAGTTTGAGGTTGAAGCTGTGAGGGGTTGAGGCTGTAACAAGGGAGTCGGGTAGGGTGTTCCAGGCATTGTCTCTTGTCTGTATTCCCCCTCCCCTCCCCCAGATTCCCGAATTCGTTGGTTCTCTGGCTTTTGGGAAGGGTAACTTCACAATCACATCCCCGCTGGGGAAAACAAGTCTGAGCTTCTGAGGTGTGGTTGTGTGTCTCTGAGAGCTGGAGGTTTCCCCTCGAATAAATCTTTTGTCTGAGTCTCCCTCCACCGGCTGTTGGTAGAACGTCTTACTAAACCTCCCTGTCTGGTGTGTTCTAAGGCGGGAAGAAGGGAAAACCCTTTCGCGGTTCTTCCTGGTATTTGGCTAAAAGGGGAAATTGACAGAACTCTAGTCAATTTCACCTGCTTTGAGAAAATGGAAAAAGGAAAGTCTACTTCTTTTGCCACTCAGTTGGAGAACAGGGAGGAAAGAAAGAAAGAAGGATGGGAGGGAGGAAAGAAAGGATGGACGGAGGGGAGACAGGAAGGAAGGAAAGAAAGAAGGATGGGAGACAGGGAAGAAGGAAAGAAAGGAGGGAAAGGAGAGAGGAAAGAAAGAAGGAATGGAGACATGGAGGAAGGAA
>NW_020769310.1:935307-960155 GCF_900518735.1 Pseudonaja textilis | reverse complement strand
GAAAGGAGAGAGGAAAGAAAGAAGGAATGGAGACATGGAGGAAGGAAAGAAAGAAGGCTGGGAGGGAGGAAAGAAAGAAGGAGGGGAGGGAGGGAGGAAAGAGAAAAATGGAAGGAAGGGAGACAGGAAGAAAAGAAAGAAGGATAGAAGAGAGAAAGAATGGAAGGAGGGAGGGAGAGAGGAAGGATTCGAAAGGGGAAGGAAAAGAAAGGAAAATAGAAGAGTAATAGGGAGGGAGGAGCATAGTTTTACATCCTTCCTCAGACTTGAATTTTAAAAGGAAACTGACAAGATTGTGGTCAGTTTCACCTGGTTAAAAAAAGAAAAGCATATGTCACCTTCCCTTAGCAATCCTGTAAAACAAAACAAAACAATAGAGAAGCCATTTATTCACAAAGGCTGGGTGCAACAGAAAATTGCCTACCATCATTGTAAATTGATAGTAATATTAAATTTTACATAGCCAGCATGGCTGGCAGCTCCCAGCCACCCCACCCCCGCCGATTTTAAAAACAAAGCAGAATAGCCAATCTTAATTTAGACTAATGTGTAGTTTGAACCCAGGTACCAGGTTAAGTTTTAATACAGGCTGTGTAAATGCCAATTGGTAAGCATATCTCAGAAATAAACCCAGCTTATTTACGTGCAATTAAAAGGTGGGGAAATTTAAATTCATATACAGGGATTCTCCAATCTGGATTCTAATGTACCACAATATTGCAACCTACTCCTTCCAGTAATTGTAGCATTGATCAAGCTGTCTCAGACAGTTTTCTCATGTTCACATACCCTACCCCATCTATTTTCCTGACACATTTAATTGTACGATGCGAGTGTCTCTTCTTCCACACCCCATTCTTACTTACATTATGCAATTCTCTTAATAGCTTCTGCTACGCTGTCGGAAAACAGCAAGCTGCACAACTCCTTGGCAGAGAGAGGGGGGGAAATTCAAAGAGTTAAATGCGAAATAAATGCTATTCACCCCAAGGAGCCTTTTTAAGGAACCCTTCCACTGGTCCTGGCAGTGAATGTACTATTTCGGTTTGTTGAGGTGATGTTTTTTGAGTCAGCCTGTTGTCTTCCCTTATAGATGCATGACTCCATAACAAAAAAACAAAGAAACCAGATTCTGAACTGGGAAAAACACACAACTCGCAAATTTTTGCAAAGCTGGTTTTTTTTTACTATTATTATTTTATTGATTTTTTTTTACATGTCTCAATCAATAATAAACAGTACTGTGACACATTTTTATACAACTACATTACATGTCAATATTGTCTATATGTTCTATTTCTATATTTTTGTTGTGGTTAGCCGGCAGCAGGTGTGGATGGCTGAGGAGAGCGAGGACTCAGATGAGAGGCCAGGATCATTAGGGAGTGGACTGCTGCCTTCGGAGATTGTGGAGGCTGGCAGCAGCGATGAGGAGGTTCCCGAGGAGCCTGTGCCAAGTGCACGCGCACAGGATTGATCGTAGGACAGAGCAGTTACAACAGCACAGGCGACTCGGAAGTAAGGCTGCAAGGTAATGGCCCCTCCTTCTATAAGATAAAAGACAGGTGTGAAATGAACGTTCTTTGCAGAAGGCAAAGATGTTTTGAAACTCCAGCCTCATGGACATTCCAGTATCCTGAGTTTGTATTTAAAGATTCTTGTATTGCAAATTATTTCTTGTCTGTTATCTTTTGGCAGTCTTGCACAGTTTGGCAAGGCTTGTGCTTATCACAGCTAATTATTTTGCAGAAGCATTAAAAGGTTTCTGTTCCTTTTGGGTTGCGTTTGATTTGTTGGAAAACGCCGTGGGTCAGAACAATTTTTTACAACTATGTAATACATTTCCTTTTCTTATTTCTTTCCTCAGTCCAGTCATACCATTTTTCCCATATTGCACAGAATTCAGAATCTTCTTTTCCTTTTAATTCTATAGTCATCCTATCCATTTCCGCACACTCAAGAATTTTTTTGATTACTAGGCCTTCGAATGGTATGTGTTCTTTCTTCCAGCATTGTGCAAAGGCTATTCTGGCTGGCAAAGCTGGTTGTTTTACCTAATCAATGCAGTTTGCATTCAGGGCAAGCATGGATGTTTGGAGCTGGCAAGCTGAAGGTAGAGAACAAGAAATGGTCTTCAACTTACAAGCATTTGTTTAGTGACCATTCAAAGTTAAGGCACTGAAAAAAGTAATTTATGCCTGGTCCTCGCACTTACGACCTATAGAAAGTTAGCCCCCACCAGTCTCCTAGAAGAGTGAAATAGTTTTGGAAATATTAAAAAGGCAGAATATTATATTTCCCCTAAATGAGTGATGGAAATCTTAAGGGAGACAGAAACTCAGCTCCAGCATATCAAGCAGATATTTGGTGCCCATTAAGAAGGACTGGGCCAGCCTTTCTACAAGACAAATGACCTTCAACTCCAGGGTAATGGGATTAAAACATGACACCCCAGGATATAATGGGACTATCTATCTAGCATCAGGGCTCACTGCATTGCAAAATCTAAGGATATTGCATCAGCCCAAAGTTCAACCAAACTTGATTCAGACAAGCATGACCCTGCATAGCCCCATAGGAGTCTGACAGCAGACAATTCAGCAGGTTCTGGTCAGTTCTGGAGAACCGGTAGCAGAAAGTTTGAGTAGTTCGAAATATCACTTTTGACTGGCCCCGCCCACCTCTATTCTCTGCCTCCCGAGTCCCAGCTGATCAGCTGGGTCTTCTCTTGTCCCCCTACACAGGAGAACGGAGCGGGAAAGCAGGTTAGTGGGGTGGGGAGGGAATGAGGATTTTGCAATAACCTTCCCCTGCCACGCCCACCAAGCCACACCACACCACACCCACCAAGCCATGCCACGCCCAACAAGCCACACCCACAGAACCGGTAGTAAAAAAAAATTGAATCCCACACTGAGCCAATAGAATACATTTTCTTGCACAGGAACAGGAAGCTCAAGTGCAAAGCCCAAGAGAGCGTTTAAAAGCCACTCACTCCACACTCCATGTGCTTAGCTGCACCAGGACCGTGTGCTTGATGGTTCTGCTCCATCAAACCACCTTTCCAATCCGCCTCCATGTTTCCAGTGTCTTTCTCCCCACTTGGATCTGAACCCTTTGGACATTTCTCCCAAAAGACTTTTGCAGTGACTGTTGCAGTGTCCCAGGGTCATGCATTCATCATTTGCGACTTTCCCAGCTTTGGGAGAAGTTGGATTCACTTAACGACCATGTGATACACACAACATACACACGAGCCTTAATGGCGCAGTGGTTAGAGTGCAGTACTGCAAGCTATTCCTACAGCAATTTGGCAGTTTGAATCTCACCAGGCTGAAGGTTGACTCAGCCTCCCATCCTTCCGAGGTAGGTAAAACAAGGACCCAGATTATTGGGGGCAATAGGCTGACTCTGCAAAACCGCTTTCAGAGGGCTGTAAAGCACTATAAAGCGGTATAAAAGTCTAAGTGCTATTGCTATAACAACTACAGGGATTCGTTGTTATAAGTTGTGGCAAAAACAACAACAACACAGGTTGTAAAATTGGGTGCAACTCACTTCACCACTGCCTGGTGTGAGGGAAATTTTGGCCCCAATTGTGGTAAGACAAGGACTGCAAGAAACACTCTAAAAACCCAGAGTCGCTTTTTAGAATGAGTTGGGTGGCATCTAAATTTATTCAATAAACAAACAAACGAATGAATGAATGAAAATAAATGAATAACATAGTTGGAACAGACTGGAGGTCTTCTAATACAACCCCTGCTCAGGCAGGAAACCTGACACCAGTGATGGCTAACCTTTTTGTTGTCGCGTGCCGAATGCGCACGCAGGCGCATACAGACACATGCCTGCACCCATAATGCAATGCACACCCCCGCCCCCTGTGCATGTGCATGCAACCCCCCTGCCCCCTGCTCATGCACGCACAATCCCCCACATGCCACGTGCCTCTGCACATGAACAGCAGATACCCAACAATCAGCTGGCTGGTGGGAGGTGCGTGCACACATGTGCAGTGGATCTGTTCCGGGCAACGGCTTGGGTGCCAGGAAAAATGGTTCTGTGCGCCATTTCCAGCATGCGTGTCATAGGGTCGCCATCACAGCCCTATACCATTTCAGAGAAACCCCTTCTTAAAAACTTCCAGGGTTGGAGCATTTACAACATCTGTTAGACTGATTAATTGTTCTCCCTGTCAGGAAATTTCTCCTTAGTTCCAGGGGTGGGATTCAATTTTTTTAACAACCGGTTCTGTGGGCGTGGCTAAGTTGGTGGGTATGGCTTGGTGGTCATGTTATTGGCTGGGCGTGGCCAACTCAGTGTCACTCATATCGAGGCACGTATCTCCTCGCCTGGCCTCTCATGACTGCGGGGATGCTGCAACAGTCGTAAGTGCGAAAAACAGTCATAAGTCACTTTTTTCAGTGCCATTGTAACTTTGAACGGCCACTCCACACAAGCAAAGTACCAGCAAAGGAGGGGAAAAAAACTCCAGAGAAGTTTCTGAGACAGGAAGTCTAGTCCTGCCAAGAATGTAATAAGGGTTAACGGAGAGGCAGTTTCTGTAAGCAACACCAGAATGTTTCCTTCCTGCCTTCCTTACAGGATTAGGCTAGTAATTTCTTCTAACAACCAGTTCTCTGAACTGCTTAGAATGTTAACAACCGGATATAGCGAATAGGTGCAAACTGGTAGAATCCCACCCCTGCTTAGTTCTAGGTTGCTTCTCTCCTTGATTAGTTTCCACCCATTTTGGGGGGTGAGAGATCCTGCCTTCAGGTGCTTTTGAGAATAGAATAACATTACATACATTCGCTGACCTCTTCCAATGGGTCTGTTATGGGGTGGGGTGCCCAGTTGCTAGGTGGGTATGGCCCTGGTGGGCACGACCTAGTCAGCCTCCTGCATCATGACGGGAGAGGGGGCACACGTTTCTGTTCTCCCCGGACTCCGGAGGCTTTCCTCTAGCCTCCAGGAGAGCAAAAACGGCCTTCCTGAGCTTCGGAGGTTCTCTGGGAGCTGGAAATGGGCCCATTTCCAGTTTTCCTGAACTTCCGCGAGGCCCGTTTTTCGCCCTCCCTGAGCCTCCGCGCGCATCCTGCATCTAAAACGGGTCGTGTGGGGACTCCTGGGAGAGGAAGGGCGTGGTGGGCGGGCCAGCCAGGAGTGAGATTTGGGGGTTCTCCGAACTGCACAGAATCAGCTACAGAATCTCCTGAACCCCTGAGAACCCCCCCCCCCCCGCAGCCCAGCCCCGGTTCTGTTCAAACAGAAATTCTAGAATGTTGCTGGAGTCACCACTGATAATCGGGGATCTGATTTGATGCAAATTGAATCAAATCATTCATAGGATGATTTCTTCATGTCCCTTGTTCGCATCCAGTTTGTTTTCTCTCGTATCTCCGCTCTTTTGTGTTGTTGTTTTTTGTATGGTTCCTTGTTTTTAAATGCTTTTAACCACTTGTCAGCAGGGGGTGGGATTCCACCGGTTTGGACCAATTCTATCGAACTGGTGGTTATGATTCTGCACAGAGAACTGGAAAATCGTGCCCCTGGCCGGCCCCTCCCTTCTCTGCTCGCCCTTCCCCGCCCAGTCAGTCCTTATCACACATGCGCGACATCGTGCGCACGGCCAACATTGCTGACTGCATTCTCTACCCCTCCACCCCACAGTCCCCAGGGAAACCTTCTTGGAGCAAAAACACCCACCCAGGAGGCTTTCCTGAGGCAAAAAAAACAGTGTGGGGGTGTGTGGGGGTGCTGTGCAGCTGCCCCAGGCTCCATTTCTTGCCTTCCAAGGCCCAGGGAAGCCTTCTTGGAGCAAAAATGCCCCCCCCAGGAGGCTTCTCTGAGGCCCAGGAGGGAAAAAAATGGGGGGGTTGGTGCTGCAAAAGAAGAAGAAGATGAAGAAGCCATGCCCACCCAATCACATGGCCATGCCCACCAGTCATGCCCACCTACCCTCAGCCACAGAACCGGTTGTTTAAAAATTTGAATCCCACCCCTGCTTGTAAGCTAGCTAAAGTCCCTGGAAGTCAAGTAGCATAAAAATAAAGTGTGGCAAAAAAAAATGTCTGGTTCCATCAGAAAACAGCAGAAATGCCTATTAGATAGATTGGATTCGCTTAATGACCCCATGATTTGCTTTACAGCCATACATTCGCTTTAAAAAGTGCAGTGACTCGATTTATGACTGTTGTAAAAAGAGTCATAAAATCAATTCTAGTCGGTTGGTGCCTCGATTTACAACCGCAAATGACTCCGAGCTCTAGTTTTAGGAATCCCTGCTACAGGTAGCGCTCAACTTGCAACCACAACTGAGCCCAAAATTTCTGCCATTAAGTGAGACATTTGTTAAGTGAGTTTTGCCCCATTTTACGACTTGCCTGTTGTGGTTAGCCAGCAGTAAGTGTAGACGGCTGAGGAGAGCAAGGACTCAGATGAGGGGCCAGGACCATTAGGGAGTGGACTGCTGCCTTCAGAGATTGTGGGGGCTGGCAGCAGCGATGAGGTTCTCAAGGAGCCTGTGCCAAGTGCGCATGTGCGCAGGATTGCTCGTGGGCAAGAGCATCTACAACAGCATGGGCGATTCGGGAGTAAGCCTGCAAGGTAATGGCCCCTCCTTCAAGAAGGTAAAAGCCAGCTGTGAAACGAATGTACTTTGCAGAAGGCAAAGACGTTTTGAAACTCCAGCCTCGTGGACATTCCAGTATCTTAGTTGGTATTTGAAGACTCTTGTGTTGTAAAATTTTTCTAGGTAATCTTATCTGTCATTCTTGGCAGCCTCACACAGTTTTGGCGAGGCTCGTGCTTATCAAAGTTAATTAGTTTGCAGCAGCCTTTTAACCGGGGATTTGTAAGACTCATTAAAAGGTTTTTGTTCCCTTTGGTTCGTGTTTGTTTTATTGGAAAAGGGTTTGGGTCAGAACATTGCCAGAGTTGTTAAGTGAATCACTGCAATTTTGAAGAATTACCTGTTAAGTGAACCTGGCTTCCAACATTTGCTTGTGAGAAGGTCACAAAAGGGGATTGCATTGTTATGTCCCTGGAACTTGAAGAAGTTCCCTCTCAGGTCCATTCGCGTTGCGGGGGCGGTTGCCCTCTCTCTCATTGGTTGGTTCTTCCCAGCAGCCAGCTATAAAAGCAGGCTGCGGGGTCCAACCAGTTGCTGATCGCTGCGAGCCAGTTCCAGGCTTGGCTAGCACGTTCAGTCCTTTATTATTACAATAAAGTATTTGTTGCACTCGTGCTCTGGTTCAGCCTCTCATTACCCAAACTTAACACTGGCGACGAGGATGGGATGGCTACCAGAGGCAACCGCTGAATCACTAGCCGCCGATCCGTAGCCAGAGAGAACGATCGGCAGGCGATAAGAGCAAACGCTGATCCGCAGCCAGAGAGAGCGGTCAGCAAGCAACGAGAGCGAACGCTGATCCGCAGCCAGAGAAAGCGGTCAGCAAGCAACGAAAGTGAGAAGCGTCTGTAGCCGCTTGTTAGCCAAGCTACAGGGAAAGTGAAGCGCTGCGAGCCGCAGCCGCTCGTTTCTTTAGGCGCGAAATTCAAATGGCTGTCATTTGAATTTCTGCCCTAAAAGTACAGCGCGGAGCTGTATTACTAGTCACTGACGCCCACGCAGGCGCGAATTTCGAAACGCTGCCAACGACCGTTGCAGCCTAACCACGTGTTACCCAGAGAGAGAGAGAGAGCTGTGAAAGCCTCTCCAGAGCTGAAGTCACTTGCCTGCCACAGGCACAAAAACCGTCCTGCTGCTGCCCCAGAGAGATTTTTTTCAACAGATTATCCAGCCTGATTTTTTTTGTCATCATGAACTCCAACCCAGTTTTCCCAGCATTCAAGCCGGATGAGGAGAAGTGGGAGTCATACAAGAATCGCTTTAATCATTACATCGACGCAATTGGATTGGCTGATGCAGGGGAGCACAGGAAAATATCATATTTCCTGATCTACTGTGGAGCCGTCGTCTTCGATACTGCCATGGCACTCGTGGCTCCACGTGAGTTAAAAAACGTTCCCTGGACAGAACTGTTAGAAATCCTCACTAACCACTATTCTCCTAGGCCCTCACAGATTGCCAGGCGGTTCACTTTCCAAATGAGGAAGCAATCAGACAAAGAGACCATCAACCAGTACATGGCCGCCCTCAGAACCGCAGCTCTCCATTGTGGGTTTGGGACCTACCTGGAGGACATGCTCCTCGACCAGCTAGTCTGCGGAGTCAAGGACCTTCACCTCCAAAGGCGCCTACTTGCTAAGAAGGACCTCAACCTCGCGCAAGCCGTCGAGGAAGCCCTGGCAGCAGAACTGGCAGCACACTCAGCCACCGAAATCCAAGGTCCTGCTTCCAAGCAAGGTGCAGTTTCAGTCCACTCCGAAGAGGTGGCCATAGAGGAGGACCCCAGCGATGCAGACGACATCCACCGCCTCGCCCACGCCAGACACCCGCAGGTAGGAGCCAAACAGGAAAGCGTCAGTCCACCCAAGCACATCACCCTGTGCCTATCCTGTGGTGGATCACACCTGAGGACCACCTGCAAATTCAAGGGAGCCACTTGCAACATCTGCCACAAAAAGGGGCACATCGCTAGAGTCTGCCAGGCCGCTCACAGCTCGGCACATAGGCACCCCTCCTTTTCACAGTCTGGACCCCAAAGGCAAGTATTGAACTGTCGCACTCGCCACCATGCTAAACACGCTTGCCATGCCATTAGTAAAATCTCTCTCTCCGTTTTGTTAGAAGGTAGACCTTGTCGCATGGAGGTTGACACGGGGTCAGCGCTCTCAATTATCTCTTGGAGCACCCTCAAGAGACTACAGCCCAGTCTATCCAGGAACCAGCTCCAGAAGTGCCAGTTTAGCCTGAAGGACTACCAGGGGAAGGACATTCCTGTAATCGGCAGAGGCAAGTTTTCTGTTAATTTTAAAACTTTCAAAGGCCACCTACCTCTAGTGGTAGTTAACGGAAACCTCCCCACACTCTTGGGGCTTGATTGGTTTCCCCATCTCGGCCTAGGGTTGACAGGAGTCCATGCTGTCTCAACCTCAGACACTGACTCCTTATTCGCTGACTACTCAGACGTATTCAGCAATGAACTGGGGTGTTATAACGGTACCCCTATCTCATTCTCAGTCGACCCCCAAGCAGTCCCAATCAGGCTAAAACCTCGTAGAGTTCCATTCGCTATTCGGCCTAAATTAGATGCGGAACTGGATAAATTATTAAAACAAGGGGTCATTGAGCCAACAGATTTCGCCAAATGGGAGACGCCCATTGTCACACCCCTCAAAAAAGACGGTAGCCTGAGAATTTGCTCGGACTACAAAACCACAGTTAATAAGTTTTTACAAGTTAGCGCTTACCCGGTGCCCGTCATTCAGCATTTATTACACACTTTTGAACCTGGCAGCATTTTTGCCAAATTGGACATGTCTCAAGCGTATCAACAGTTCCCTGTTGACAACCAAACAGCGGAACTCCAGACCATTGTCACCCACAGGGGTGCTTTCCGGTGCAAGCGTCTCCAATTTGGCGTAAGTGTTGCCCCAGGCATTTTTCAATCCCTCATGGAGCGGATTTTGCAGGGCCTCCCTGGTGTAGTACCCTACTTCGATGACATCTTAGTCTCGGCCAGGGACAGACCCCAACTCTTTCAGAGAGTTCGAGCAGTGTTAGAGAGGTTCAGACAGCATGGCCTCAAGTTAAAAAAAGAAAAATGTGCCATTGCCACTAGACAGGTGGACTTTTTGGGTTATAAAATTGATGCCTCAGGCATTCACCCTCTGGAGTCCAAGGTTAAGGCAATTCACAAGGCACCCACGCCAACCTCCAAAGCGGAACTGCAAGCTTTCCTAGGGCTATTGAATTTTTACGCGTCGTTCCTGCCCCATAAAGCATCTGTGGTGGAACCCCTACACAGATTTTGGATAAAAAAGCGGCTTGGCATTGGGGACACAAGGAAGACTCCGCCTTTCGCGCAGTCAAATCACTACTCACGTCGGAGGCGGTCCTTATTCAGTTTGACCCCAACCTTCCATTAGTGTTAGCAGCGGACGCATCCCCTTTTGGAATTGGGGCAATGTTAAGCCACAGGCTCCCCAATGGCTCCGAGGCCCCCATCGCTTTTTTTTCCAGGACGCTCTCTGCAACAGAGCGCAATTATAGCCAAATCGATAAGGAAGCTTTAGCAGCTGTCGCAGCAGTGAAGAAATTCCATGAATTTCTTTTTGGCCACTTTTTCGAGCTGGTCACGGATCATAAGCCTCTCCTGGGTCTACTAGCTGGTGACAAACAGACCCCTCAAGTCCTGTCTCCTAGAATGACAAGGTGGACTCTTTTCCTAGCGGCATACTCGTATAGACTCACACACCGTCCAGGTAAAACACTGTCCCACGCAGACGCCCTCAGCCGCTGCCCCCTGCCTGCTCCAGCTGAGGATCCTGCACTGGTCCATGCTATCTTTGAGGTCACCCAATTGGACCTTCCCATCACTGCCCTTGACATTGCGGCCAAAACCAAGGCAGACAAAACAATCGCCCAGGTACTGGACTGGGTGAGGAGGGGGTGGCCGGGCGGTGATGTTGAAACCAAATTCACGCCTTTCAAGACCCGCCTATAGGAATTATCCAGTTTGCAGGGCTGTTTGCTGTGGGGCACACGAGTGGTCATCCCGACCTCACTGCGTACCCGAGTTCTGGAGGCGTTACACGAGGGACACCCTGGCATCGTCAGAATGAAGGCATTAGCATGCAGCTACGTATGGTGGCCGGGCCTCGATGAAGACATCAGCAGATGGGTAAGCTCCTGCCATCCCTGCCAGGAATCCCGTCCATCCCCTCCAATTGCCACCCCCACTAAGTGGGAAAGCGCCAGCGCACCGTGGTCCAGGATTCACATCGACCTAGCAGGCCCGATGCACGGCAAAATGTTCCTGGTGATCGTGGACTCTTACTCTAAGTGGATTGACGTGGCACATCTATCCACAACCACCACGCAAGCGATTACCAAGGTATTGACTCGCCTGTTTGTAACACATGGGCTACCAGACTCTATAGTTTCCGACAATGGCCCCCAGTTTGCATCAGCAGAGTTCAGCCGTTTCGCTGCCAACCTGGGCATCCGCCACATCTTCACGTCTCCCTTTCATCCTGCCAGTAACGGGCTGGCAGAAAGAGCCGTTAGGACCACTAAAGAGGCTCTAGCTAGGTTCAGTAAGGAGGACTGGCACCACAAGCTCTCCCGTTTCTTGATGAGCCAGCACTCAACCCCGTGCACAGTCACTAATAAGTCCCCGGCTGAGCTCCTGATGGGTAGACGCCTGCGGACTGTATTGGACAGGCTTCACCCACATTACTGCCCTGACTCTCCCCTCGCTTCCACATCGGGGGTTAGGCATTTTGTCTTACAGGAACCCGTGTTTGCGAGGAACTTCGCTGGTGACCCTTTGTGGATCCCAGGCGAGATCGTGGCCATCACCGGACCCAGGTCGTATCGAGTCAGACTGGAGGACGGCCGAGTCTGGAGAAGGCACGTGGACCAGCTGCAGAAGCGCCACGACACCCTCATTAGCGGTGACTCAGGGTTACAGACCGGAACGAATTCACAGCATCAACCCCACATCAGCACCAACTCCGGTGACCTGCTTACACCAGCAGCCGAGCCAGGGAACCCGAACACGGACCACGACCTCCAGATGGCCGACCAGTCCGAACCAGTCAACGGGAACACGTCCCCAGAGACCAACCCTTCGAGTCCCGAGCCAGCCCTGACCGAGGGACGCGCTCGTGACTCCCTACCAACCCAACCCTCCATTGCAGACTCTGAACTGACAGACAGCTCACCAGAGTTGCGCCGTTCTGGGCGCCAGCACAAGCCTCCAGCATACCTCAAAGACTATGCGTGTTCGCATCTGGGGGGAAGGGGTGTTATGTCCCTGGAACTTGAAGAAGTTCCCTCTCAGGTCCGTTCGCGTTGCAGGGGCGGTTGCCCTCTCTCTCATTGGTTGGTTCTTCCCAGCAGCCAGCTATAAAAGCAGGCTGCGGGGTCCAACCAGTTGCTGATCGCTGCGAGCCAGTTCCAGGCTTGGCTAGCACGTTCAGTCCTTTATTATTCCAATAAAGTATTTGTTGCATCCATGCCCTGGTTCAGCCTCTCATTACCCAAACTTAACAGCATGATCCCCGGAACGCCGCGACTGTCATAAATATGAACCAAACAGCTAAATTTTGATCACATGATCATGGGGAAAATGCTGCAAAGGCCCTAACTGGGAAAAACAGTCCATAATTCACATTTTTTCAGTGCTGTCATAGCTTTGAACCGTCCCTGAACAAATTTGTTGTAAGTTGAGGACTATCTGTATACATATTTTTACAGCTGAGCTTACAGTGGCTGGGAAAGTAGATAGATAGATAGATGGATGGATGGATGGATAGATAGATAGACAGAAGATAAAATTGATTATTAATATATTAAGAGCAGTTAGAATTGTATTTGCACAAAATTGGAAAAATGAGAAAATTCTGATAGAGGAGGAAATAATGAAGAAAATAATGGAAATGAGTGGATTAACAATGGCAATTAGAGAACACGAAGAAAAGGAGCATTATAAGATTTGGGACTTATTTTACGAATGGCTGGATAATAGAGTAAGAAATTGAAATATATTGTAATAGTAATGATAAACTATCATTTATTACTTCTGAATGAGTAATAATATGAATATAAATTAGCAAGGATTTAGATTTGTTTTTGAAAGATAATAGAGAATTTAAATTATAACATTAATGATAATATAATAATGGAGCAATATGGTATAGAATGCTGATCAGAATGGATTATAAATATAATTAAATAAGAAACGTACAATAATAAAGTGTGCGCACAAGATATAGGTACCTAACCGACATACTGTAAAATTGAAAGATAGATTTATTTGTTGTTTTTGTTGTAAAAATAAAAAAAACTTTAAAAAGAGTCAAGAATCATAAGGTACAACACTTAATGATAGTCATAGGGTACAAATAAGCAATCAAATCACACTAGGAAACAGTCAATAAAAATCGTAAGGATACAAGCGATAAATTACAGTCATACGGTCACAAATGGGAGAGGATGGGTGATGAGGAGATTAATAGTAACAGTCGTGCAGACTTTGTAAATAGTTGCATAGTATTGAGGGAATTATTTGTTTAGCAGAGTGATGGCTTTTGGGGAAAAAAACTGTTCTTGTGTCTAGTTGTTCTGGTGCACAGGGCTCTATAGCGTCGTTTTGAGGGAAGGAGTTGAAACAGTTTATGTCCAGGATGTGAGGGGTCTGTAAGTATTTTCACAGCCCTCTTTTTGACTCTTGCAGTATACAGGTCCTAGAGTAAGAAGGGAGAGATCTACTCGCCTTACCTAGCCACCATGTGTTTTTTTCTTCTTCGCTGCTGACCTCTGGACATTCATATAAGCTGTTCCGTGCTGTGCCAATTTATGGCTGTCACGTCAACTATAAGTCTGCGCTCTTAATGGCAAAAGAGCAGGAACAATCTGAGGCCAGGACTGAGTCATCTGTTCCTGGAACAGCTGACTTCATCTTCCGCAACAGCAGTGCGGGGATCACAGATCACTCAGACAGAAATCAGAGCTTTCCAAATCTTCCCAGCTCTCGCACAGAAGTCTGGAAGGTGGGAACTTCTCCAGGTCTTCTTTCTTGCCAGGAACAAAATTAAATTCCAAATAGCCTCCACTTATCACTACAATCATCATCTCCTTTTAATGACCCCTTAATCCCTTGCAGGGTGGAGTCTGGGTAACTGAAGGAAGCTAGTAGAGTGTTTACTGGCCAGATGCCCTTCCTGTTGCCGATGTGGAGTTTTCTTCAGCAGATATATTCTCAGTGTGCCCAGTGAGAGAAATATCTGCCTCTACCTAGGATCGAACTCACAGCCTCCTGATTGTGATGCGAGAGCTTCACCTTTAGGTCACTGCACTACTCCGCTTATGACTGCAGTAGAACCCAAATTGTCTGTTGCTAAGCAAGACAGTTCTTAAGTGAATTTTGCCACATTTTATGATCTTTCTCGCTGTGGTGATTAAGGGAATCACTACAGTTGTTAAGTTGGTAACACGGTTGTGAATCTGGCCTCCCTGTTGCCTTTGCTCGTCAGAAGGTGGCAAAAGTGGATCACATGACCCCCGGTGTTCTATATCAGCATACTCCAAATACTGAATATGATTGGTCTACACGGACTGCGACCCGATTGGTCAACTGAACGGCCATGATTGGCACGCTAAGAATCAACCGCGATCGGCCAAGCCGATCGCGGGAGATTCAAAGCCCTGTCATTGGCCACCGAGCTGCGAGCAATCCATATATGAAGGGCTGCCGCGGCTCCAAGATCTTGTACAGGTCTGAACACTGAAATAAAGAGCTGAATGTACACTTTGGTCTCGCGTCTCTGTGGGAACCGATCTACCCGATCTAACACCCGGGATGCTAAAAGTGTCATAAATGTGAGTCAATGGCCAAGCGTCTTAATTTTGATCACTGTAACTTCGAGCGATCACTAAACAAATCGTTGTAAGTCAAGGACTCCCTATATACAATCCAGTTGGGGTAAGCAGCAAAATGCCCAAATGAGATGAGGATAAATGAATTCACTCAGTGTGTCAATTAATTGAATGGGGATATTCAAATGGTACATTAATGCTTCTACTCGTGTTGGACCTATGGGGCAACTGTAAATTGCCAAGGGAGTGCAAGAGTCAAGATGGCAGAGTACATTGTGATTTTTTTTTTAAAAATTTTAAAATAAAACTTTATTAGAGTTTTACAGTTTTAAAAACAAATCATATTTACAATTTTTGCAATACATTGTGACATCGGCTTTTCCATATTCATTTACATGTGTGTGTGTGTGTGTGTGTGTGTGTGTGTTTTCATAGATTTTCACGGGTACAGCTATGCAGGTCTTGGCGTGTTCGGGTCTTTTCCCATGTAAGATTGAGAGTATCTTGGCAACGTTTCGACAAGCCCTGAAGATGGCGAGTGGGACCTCTTACACGGGAAAAGACCCAAACATGCCAAGACCTGCATATATATGTATATGTATATATGTATACACACACACACACACACAACCATATGTACATCAATAACTTTTACATTATGCATTGTCTTTTATTCCTGTTATCTAACCAAACATACCATTTCTCCCAGACAGTATAGTATTCTTTTTCTTTCTTCTCCTGCAATTCCATTGTAAATTTATTCATTTCTGCACAATCCATATTTTTTTTATTAGCATACTATCTGTGGGACTACTCTCTGATTTTCAGTTTTGAGAGCATACATCATTCTACCCGCTGTCAATATATGTTTTATTAGGTATTCAATTTCTTTCTTGTAATCACCTCTAATTATCCCTAATAGGAACATTTCAGGTTTAAGTTCTATTTTTCCCCCCAATTATTTCTTGTGATTTTTTAAAAATCTTTTTGAGGTTGGGAGAATTGAGGGAGGAAAAGAGGAAAAGGAAGAAGTAAATATTTTTTCAAAAGGCAGGAAAGGGCACAATGTTTTACTTGTTTATAATGGTATTTGTTTGTTTAAATTTTATTTTATTCACAAAATGTTTGCTTTATCTTTGTATTTTTTTTCTCCAGACTTGTTTTCTCTTTGTAATTTTTTTTGATGTTTGTATTTTAGTTTTTTTGAATAAGATAACAAATAATTAAAAAATATTAAATATATATGCTGTCTATCTCACAGATATGGCTACTCTGAGCAGAAGGTTGCATAGATGTATTGAAATAGAAAGCCAGGTTTTCGAAAGGATTTGTTGAACTATGCAGAGTTTATATCAGCTATAAAGCTTTACTCATCCAGAAATTCAGCCCCTCATTCAAGAAGTAAATGAAACAATGGCAGCTTTAGTCATTCTAAATTAAATTGGCTTTACTGCAGACAAGAAGGAAGACATTTATGCCAACAAGTCCGGTCTATGCTGAAATCAAGACCTCTTTGAAAAAAATCAATCAGAGGCATCTGATAAAAAGGGCGTGCAAATTAAAAAGGGCCGAGCTTCAATTGAAAACATAAACATTTGAAGTGAAAACATCTGTTTAGTTCTAGCTTAACAACAGCTGCTTCTGACCAGTTACATCCTTTGCAATATGAGTTAAATATCTATTTTTTAAATAAGCACTGCATAAATTTTGCTGTACATCACCCAGAGAACTTGCTGAGAAATATAGACAGGTAAACAGGCAGGCAGGCAAGCAGACAGATATATAGATTAAGGGAGACACAGAAATATTTAGTTAGATTGATAGAAACATAGAAAGAGAAATAGATAGGATAATAGATGGGACAATAAATAGATTAATTCACCCAGGGAGATAGAATATTGATAAATAGAAAGATAGGATGGTAGAAATAAATAGGATAGACGACGGATGGATGGATGGACAAATTGATGATAGAGATAAAGATGATAGATATAAGTAATAGAGATAGATGATTGATTAATAGATGGATGATAGATAGACAGACAAACAGATTGATGACAGAGGCAACGGTGATATAGATAATATAGATGATAGACAGATGATAGAATAGATAGATAGACAGACAGACAGATAGAAATAGGTAGGATGATAGAATAATAAATGGATAAACAGAAAGACAGATAGGAGGACATAAAGAAGAGATAGCTAGATAGACAGAAAGACAGAATATTTCCCATAAAACATCCCCCGTATCCAGAGGTGGGATTCAAATTTTTTAACAACTGGTTCTGTGGGCGTGACTTAGTTGGTGGGCATGGCTTGGTGGTCATGTGACTGGCTGGGCATGGCCAACTCAATATCACTCACATCGAGGCACGCATCTCCTCGCCTGGCTTCTCATGACTGTGGGGATGCTGCAACAGTCGTAAGTGTGAAAAATGGTCATAAGTCACTTTTTTCAGTGCCATTGTAACTTTGAATGGTCACTCCACACAAGCAAAGTACTAACAAAGGAAGGGGAAAAAACTCCAGAGTAGTTCCAGAGACAGGAAGTCTAGTCCTGCCAGGAATGTAATAAGGGTTAACGGAGAAGCAGTTTCTGTAAGCAACACCAGAATGTTTCCTTCCTGCCTTCCTTACAGGATTAGGCCAGTCATTTCTTCTAACAACCGGTTCTCCGAACTGCTTAGAATGTTGACAACCAGTTCTAGCAAATAGGTGTGAACTGGTAGAATTCCACCCCTGCCCATATCATCATTTTTATGCTGTGGCACAATTGGTGAAACAGAAGCACCTTGGTGTCTTAGTCATTAGGAGCATAGTTCAGCTGCTCAATAAGTTTCTGGTTTCTTGGCTGGGCCATCAGAGTCAGGGCATTTTGCTCCATTAGTAGGCAAAGCAGCAGCTCTCAAGTCTTTCCAGCTTTGCACTCAGGCTGATCCCATGAGTTTGGTTTTAATTTCTCTGAGTGCGAGATTGTTCCCTCCCCTTATTTCTTCTTCTTTATCATCATCATTTAACGGACCCCATAATCCCTTGCGGGGTGGAGTCTGGGCAACTGAATAGAACTAGCAGAGTGTTTTAATGGCCAGATGCCCTTCCTGTCGCCAATGCAGAGTTTTGTTCAGCAGATATATTCTCATTGTGCCCAGACAGAGAAATATCTGCCTCTACCTAGGATCGAACTCACAGCCTCCCGATGGTGAGGAGAGAGCATCACCTCTAAGCCACCGTACCACTCTGCTCCCCTTATTCTTTTTTCCTCTCTGTAAAGTCCTTTCTGCATGCAAAGGTTAGGCTCTACTAATGTAACAATGATATTAGTATACTACGAGTTATAATTTGTTGTTTGTATCTTATGATTTATCTTAATGGTTTATGATCCATGACTTATCACTCTGTTGCACACTGAGAATTTATGCACCGGAGGCAAATTCCTTGTGTGTCCAATCACATTTGGCCAATAAAGAATTTGTAGTATACTTGTTTTGCATACTCTAATACTGCATTCCTATTGGACAGTTAACATTGCTTAACGATTGGTAGATAACTACAGTTTTGGATTGGCCGCCTAAGCGGCGGGAAGTTTAAATAAATGCCATTGGTTGTGAGCCGCAAGCAGCCGCTATAAAAAGGGCTGCCAAGGCTCGACTTCAGTTGAAGTTACTGACTGTTAATAAAGAGCTGAATTCAACTCCGGTCTCGAGTCTGCTTTGTTCTGGCGATAGAACAGAATTCTATTAAAGAAAGGAATTGCTTTATTAATACCTTTCCCATGCTCAGGATTTTACAGTGGTGCAGCCCCCTCTTGTGTTTCAGAAGGGTTAAAGTGGGGCATCTCTGCATTTCAGACAGGAAGAGCTACAACAATGTTTTCCCAGCTTGGCGACTTGAAGATGGTGAACTTCAACTCCCAGAATTCCCCAGCCAGCCGTGCTTCAAGGTTGCCAAGTTGAAAAAAAACACTGAATTATAGCAACTCCCTTTTTAAGAATGGGACAAAAGAAGAAATCCTTGGTGACCCCACTGAGGAGACTGGGTATATCAGGAGCCTGGTTAATGCCAATAGTGGCATGATGATCGTTTAGACATTGCGGGGACAGGTTGGTCTAGTGCAGTGTTTCCCAACTGTGGAAGATAGATGGACTTCAACTCCCAGAATTCCCCAGCCAGAATGGCTGCCTGAGGAATTCTGGGAGTTGAAGTCCACAAGTCTTAAAGTTGCTAACGTTGGGAAACACTGGTCTAGTGGTTAAGGCAGCAGGCTAGAAGTCAGGAGACTGTGAGTTCTAGGCCTGCCTTGGTGTGAAAGGCAGCTGGGTGACTTTGGGCCAATCACTAGGTCTAGGAGATGGTGAGTTCTAGTCCTGCCTTAGGCATGAAAGGCAGCTGGGTGACTTTAGGCCAATCACTAGGAGACAGTGAATTCTAGTCCTGCCTTGGTGTGAAAGCTAGCTACGTGACTTTGTGCCAATCACTAGGTCTAGGAGATGGTGAGTTCTAGTCCTGCCTTAGGCATGAAAGGCAGCTGGGTGACTTTGGGCCAATCACTAGGAGGCGGTGAGTTCTAGTCCCGCCTTAGGCACAAAAGCCAGCTGGGTGACTTGGGCCAATTACCAGAAGATGGTGAGTTCTAGTCCTGCCTTAGGCCTGAAGGCTGGCTATGTGACTTTGGGCCGGTCCCTCTCTCTCTCACAGCCCAACTCACCTCACAGGATTGTTATTGTGGGGAAAAATAGGAGGAACTACTAGGAATGTTCACTGCCCTGAGTTACAAATAAATAATTTTATCCCAACTTTATTACTAATAAAATAATAAAGGTGGGATTTTAAAAAAATCTAATAAATAAAAAATAAGATGTTGGAACATTATCATAGGTAACTTCACATTTAATTTACATCTAAATAAATAAGTAAATTATAATGTGTTGTGTTGGAACATTATGGTATATAATTTCTGATTTAGAAATATACTCAGCCAGTCTAATCTCTCTATCAATACTCAGTTCAGCTATAAAAAAATACATATTAAACACCCTTAGACTTCAAAAATAGGTAGCTGGGAAAATACGAGGGAAGCAGAGAGAGAGAGAGACAAAAACAATAGGTAAAGATTTACATTTATTTCTTTCTCAATAGATTGATTTTCCAAAGCCCCTAGAAAATATACTGTGGGAAAATATCATACATATTCCCATCATACATTTTATCCATATATATTTTTCTCCTAGACATTAAAAATAGCACGTTGGCAATCCATCTATACCCAAAGATGGATGGCATGTTGACTGACATGGAATTTAATCCCCGGATCCTTGCTGGCTCTTGTTTACTGTGTTTTCTACTTCTGAACCAATCAATAAACAGGCTGGTGTAACCTACTATGAAAAGATGTTCTTTGGGTGTTATTCCAGAGTTTAGTTTAAGGAAAAGAATGACTAGGGTGACACTGATAGCAGTGTTCCAATAACTGAGGGGCTGCTACACACAGAAGATGGGGTCAATCTATTCTCCAAAACCCTTGAAGGCAGGACAAGAAGCAATGGATGGAAACTAATCAAGGAGAGAAGCAACCTACAGTTAAGGAGAAATTTCTGGACAGTTGGAACAATCAATCAGCGAAACGACTTGCCTCCAGAAGTTGTAGATGCTCCATCACTGGAGGTTTTAAAGAAGAGATGGGATAGCTATTTGTCTGAAATGGTATAGGGCCGTGATGGCGAACCTATGGCATGCATGCCACAGGTGGTATGCAGAGCCATTTGTGCTGGCACACAAGTTGCAGGCAAACTTACCTCACTGCACATGCCTGCACCTCACAGCTGATTTTCGGCTGGTTTGAGGCCTTTTTCGACTTCCCAGAGGCTTGAAAAAAGCCTCTGCAGGTTTTGCAGGCCGAATAACAGGCCCGTTTCATCACTTCCTGTAAACACCGGAAGTGATGAAACGGGCCTATTATTTGTCCTGCAAAGCCTGCAGAGGCTTTTTTCAAGCCTCTGGTCGGCTGTAAAAGGCCTCAAACATGCTGAAAATCAGCTGTGAGGTGCAGTGCAGGTAAGAGGGCGGTTGCACGCATATGTACAGGGGGCGGGGGGGCACGCATTGCCTTCTGGGTGCTGGCACAAGTGCGTGAGTGCAAGCGCACGCTCAATTTTTGGCACAGGAGCCCAAAAAGGTTAGCCATCACTGGTATAGGACTTCCTCTCTGAGCAGGGGGCTGGACTAGAAGACCTCCAAGGTCCCTTCCAACTCTGTTATTCTGTTATTTTGTTCTGTAGAAAAAGGAACTAAATTCTTCAGTAGTTACAACTAACATGGAATCACATAAGTGTTTGCGTTTTTGGAATTATAATTCCTCTTTTTTTCCATGTCTCCCCAATTTTAATTCTGCAGAAAATGTTATTCTGTTATAGGTACCATCCCTTTACACAATAACTTATCATCTGCACACAGTATTAAAATTATTTTGATTTCATTCCAGGCTGTTAACTGATTTTTGACATAATCTACAGCCGATGGGATTTTTTTTAAGGCTTCTAGATCTTCTTGATGGGAAACAGATGTCCACTTTCACCCCTTTGCTGAGTGACAGTTCAAGCTGAGTAAATAATTAGCACAGTATTTTTCAACCTTGTCAACTTTAAGACAAGTGGACTTCAATTCCCAGAATTCTGTAGAATCCTGGGAGTTGAAGTCCACCCATCTTAAAGTTATTAGGGTTGAGACACAATGAATTGGCAACGCATTCTCGTATCAGATGAATTGAGTATCTTCTTACCTGTGTTGCACATGTACAATTTCTTACCGCATTTCTTAATATAATAATTCAAAGTCTGACAACCGTCTTTAAACACATACAGGAGCACCAAATGAAGCATCCTTCAGAATTATCTGAGTATATTTTCCCACTAGGCCAGGTGTGATTAATGCCTCTGTAGAGGTTTGACAACATAAAGTATCTTACACTTAGTATTTCCTCTCTGATGGGGGAAAAATGGTGTTCTATGGCCTACAGCAAGTCTCGAATAATTTAGATTCGGTTTTATGGAACATGTTTCATCAGGACCTAACTAGATCTTCCTTCATGGCATAGAAGTTGCTAGGCTAGGTTTTAAGCTATAGTCTTCTGAATGCAGGGGTTGGGTACAGTGGTGGGATTCAAATTTTTTAACAACTGATTCTGTGGGTGTGGCTTAATTGGTGGACATGGCTTAGTGGTCATGTGACTGGCTGGGCGTAGCCAACTCAACATCACTCACATCGAGGCATGCATCTCCTCGCATGGCCTCTTGTGACTGTGGGGATGCTTCAACAGTTGTAAGTGTGAAAAGGGGTCATAAATCACTTTTTCAGTGCCATTGTAACTTTGAATTGTCATTCCATACAAACAAAGTACCAGCAAAGGAGGGGGGAAAAAACTCCAGAGATGTTTCTGAGACAGGAAGTCTAGTCCTGCCAAGAATGTAATAAGGATTAACAGAGAGGCAGTTTCTGTAAGCAACACCAGAATGTTTCCTTCCTGCCTTCCTTACAGGATTAGGCCAGTAATTTCTTCTAACAACCGGTTCTCCAAACTGCTTAGAATGTTAACAACCAGTTCTAGTGAATAGGTCCAAACTGGTAGAATCCTGCTCCTGGGTGAATGGCATCTCCCAGAGGGAGAAGTATAATTCGGTCAAAAAAGTCAAAATGGCTACCACAAAAGTGAGATTGTACTTCTGCCTGTTTTTTGGGGGGGTGGGGATGGCATTGTACGAGATGTTACAATGATGTCACGGTGCAAAAAAGAAGGTAACGGGTTGCAGTGCAAATCGCAATAGCACTTAGACTTATATACCGCTTCCTGCTGTCTAAGCAGTTTACAGAGTCAGTCTATTGCCTCCAATAATTTGGGTCCTCATTTTACCCACTGATGGGCCATCTGCTAAAATAAAACCAGGTCATGGCACACACTTCAAAGCAAATCAGGAAGCCTGTAATTGTGGAGTCTGCCTGGCAAGAACAAAGAATGCTTATCCATGGGAGATACGCATGTGTAAATCTTGTAACAATCCTGGCTAATTGGAAAGCTGATAAAAGTAATATGAGTCAGCCAACTTGCATACCTCAGCTAAAAGTTAGAAATAGAGAATGACCTGCAGCAAATCCAATGTATATTAGATAACTCCTAGGGATTTAATTAGCCAAGACCTAGGAATAGGGACAGTTAGAGACCAATAGATCAGACTGTAAAATTATTACTAAAATGTTTATTAGATTATGTTTCTTATTATTTTGCCTTGTCCCGTCTTTTCCTTTAGTGAAAATGTATAAAGTTTAATCCTTGGTTCTTGGCATTTTGTCCAGGAGCCCTTTTCCTTGGAGTATTCCAATAAAAAGCAGTCAGAAAACCTGCACCTCATGTCTGGTGTCTATCATTGGCACCAGGCTCAGACCCTAATTGGGGACAACACCACCTCAGAAGGATGGAAGGCTGAGTCAACTTTGAGCCTGGTGAGATTTGATCTGCCAAATTGCAGGCAGCCGGCAGTCAGCAGAAGTAGCCTGCAGTATTGCATTCTAACTACTGAGCCACCAAGGCTCTTATAAAATAGGACTGTCACTTCGGTCATGAGGTTGGAGGTACCATCTTGACTTTTCTGACTTAGTTTCCCTCAGCAAGCAATATTTTCCCTCTGCTGTATACTTAAGGCATTTCCTTAAATACATACCCAGCTCGAGACCATAATAAGCTTGCCCTCCCCTTAGCAATGACTTTTAATAAAATAGTGTTTTCTCATTTATTATAATCTTGTCAAATGTCAGCCTGAAGGTGGGTAAATGTGTATGTCAATCCTCATTACCTTGGCTGACTGACTGGAATTGGGAACAGAAGTAACATAGACAAGACAGGGCCAGGCATCGCACAGCAAATTTGATGCCAGAGTTGTTGTTGTTTTTTTCCTAAATAAAAGTTGGGTGGAAATTCAGCCGTAGGGAAGGAGTGTATTAGCTTAGGGAATATCTCTGAATTTCTCTCTTCCTTTGAAATAATTTTGGAAATGATTTCCCCCCCCCCATCAAACTGAATGAGAAGAAATGGGAAAATCACAAGGTATAATTTCCTTGCTTGGCCCAGACCTTGGGCATCCCTCTGTCCCTTGTTTTAACGGTTGTTAGAAAGATTGGACACCGAAAAGGGGCTGCAGATAAAAATAAGGAAAAATAAATCTGCTTGTCAATATTATGGAATTTGCTTCTCTTTCTATCCCTTTCAGCAAATTATATATTGTTGGGGAGAGAGGGGAAGAAAGAGAGAGAGGGAGAGGGAAGGAGAGAGAGAGAGGGAAGGAGAGGGGGAGAAAGAGAGATTGAGATAGGTAGGAAGAGAGAGAGAGAAAGAGAGAGAATTTTCCCACTCTGGGATGTCTCTGAGAAAAAGTTCAAGATTTTAGTGCCTTGATTAATTATTCGGATTAAACACTTGGGATCAGCTCTTAAAACACCTTCCTCATTAATTGGAAGTGTGAAAACCCAAGCTTTGAACTCTTTTCAAAGATGCTAATAGAGCTACACGAGGGAAAAAGATGCTACTCTAATTTAGTTTCTCAAATGTTCTTTTTTTTTCCTTTTGCACTCCTGAGACATTTAAAACATTATAATTAAAAAATGAAAGCTGAAGTAAATGTGTTATTTATATGGCGCCTGATTTGTTAAATTTAATAGTTTACTTTATTGTCATTGCACCTCGTACAACAAATTAAGCGTTATCTTCAGTGCACATTATAAATAAAAAAAGTTAAAACACACATCCTTCATATGCTATACAATTGAATTAAAAACCCAGTGATATTGCATTAGTTGCACTATACAGTAGAATTCAATAGAGTTACTGCCCTGGGATAGAAGCTGTTTTTCAGCCTATTTGTCCTTGTTTTTATTATCCTGTACCGTCTGCCAGATGCTAATAGTTTAAAAAAAAAAAGGGTGCCCAGGATGAGAGGGATCTTTAAAAATGTTTTGAATTGGTTTGTTAGGGGAAAAAAAATCTACAGTGGATTTATTTATTTTCTTATGAGTTTTAAGCAAGAAAGAGGAAGGGAGAAAGAGAAAGAGGGAAAGAGAAAGAAACAGCAAGAAAGAAAGAGGAAGGGAGAAAGAGAAAGAAGGAAAGAGAAAGAAAGAAAGAAAGAAAGAGGAAGAGAGAGAGAGAAAGAAAGAGCAAGCAAGCAAGCAAGCAAGCAAGCAAGAAAGAAAGAAAGAGCAAGAAAGAAAGAGGAAAGGAGAAAAAGAAAAAGGGAAAGAGAAACAGCAAGAAAGAAAGAGGAATGGAGAAAGAGAAAGAGAGAAAGAG
>NW_020769310.1:890702-926158 GCF_900518735.1 Pseudonaja textilis | reverse complement strand
TCTATCTATCTATCTATCTATCTATCTATCTATCTATCTATCTATCTCTCTCTCTGTCTGTCTGTCTGTCTATCTATCTACCTACCTACCTACCTATCTATCCTCTCTTCTGCCTGCTTTTCTGTCATGTCTGCCCATCTGTCAAGCCGTCCATCTGTCCATCCATCCATCCTCTCTTCTGCCTGCCTGCCTCTATCTCTCTCTCTCTCTTCTGCCTGCTTTTCTGTCATGTCTGCCCATCTGTCAAAACGTCCACCTGTCTGTCCATCCATCCTCTCTTCTGCCTGCCTGCCTACCTGCCTCTATCTATCTATCTATCTATCTATCTATCTATCTATCTATCTATCCTCTTCTGCCTGCCTTTCTATCATGTCCATCCATCCATCCATCCATCCATCCATCCATCCATCCATCCATCCATCATCTCTTCTGCCTGCCTGCCTCTGTCTGTCTGTCTGTCTGTCTGTCTATCCATCTGTCTTTCTATCTATCCATCCATCCATCCATCCAGTGGTGGGATTCAATTTTTTTAGGGCAACAAAAGAAGACCCAGCCAAACAGCTTGGGAGGCAGAGAAGAAATGGGGGGGCGGGGCCAGAGTGGAATTTGCCGGTTTTCCAAACTACTCAAAATTTCTGCTACCGGTTCTCCAGAACTGGTCAGAACCTGCTGAATACCATCTATCGATTTATCCATCCATCCATCATCTATCTAATCTCTTATGCCTCTCTCTCTCTCTTTATATATCTATCTATCTGTCTGTCTGTCTGTCTACCTCAGGGGTGTCCAACCTTGGCAACTTTAAGACTTGTGGACTTCAATTCCCAGAATTCCTCAGCTGGCTGAGGAATTCTGGGAGTTGAAGTCCACAAGTCTTAAAGTTGTCAAGGTTGGACACCCCTGGTCTACCTAATCTATATCTATCTCGCCATCAATTTGGGTCACCTACTTGAGTATAGATAGTCCTTGACCTACGACCACAACCGAGCCCATTTTTGAGGGAGACGTTTGTTAAGTGAATTTTGCTCCCTTTCACAACCTTTCTTGCCACAGTTGGTAAGCTGGTAACATGGTTTTTAAGTGAATCAGACTTTCTCACTGCTTGTCAGAAGGTTGCAAAAGGGATCACACACCATCGAGACGCAGCAAAGGTCACAGGTATGATGCGTCTGAATTTTGATCACAACAAAGCTTTCGCAAGTGTGAAGAATGGGTCATAGGTCACTTCTTACAGTGCCGTTGTAACTTGGAACAGTCACTGAATGGATTGTTGTAAGTCGAGGACTACCTGTAGGTTAGTTTTGCCTGAAATCATCTTTGCACTGTCTACCCTCACTCTAGAGTGCCAATACCTCTGAATTCTATTTTCATAGACAACATCCAGCATCAGATGAGGCAATTCCTACTTTCTGACATGTTTATGGAGATTTTCAATAGTTCAGGACTTTCCTGGTTTTTTTCCCCCCTTGAAAACGTTTCGCTTCTCATCCAAGAAGCTTCTTCAGTTCTGACTCCGAAGACATTTTCTTGGATGAGAAGCACCTTTGGGACCACTTTCTCCTATGCATTTTAGCTTTTCATTTGCAATTAAATTGTTCCCAGACATTTCCAGACATGGATCTTTGTCAGCTGGATAAGATCAGACCAAGTTTTGTTAGGGTTAAAACAAAATAAATGAATAATTTGTCATCCAGTAACAATCATTATGGGTGTATTTAAAGACTTTTTCATTTTTTTGTCATAAATTGATTAGGTTTCTGAGAATTAGAAGGCACAGAGGTAAAACTCTGTATTTATTTAACTGCATTCACCTCAGGGGTGGGATTCAAATTTTTTAACAAAAAAATGGTTCTGAAGGCGTGGCTTAGTTGGTGGTCATGGCTTGGTGGTCATGTGACTGGCTGGGCATGGCCAACTCAACCTCACATTGAGGCACGCATCTCCTCGCCTGGCCTCTTATGACTGTGGGGATGCTGCAACAGTCGTAAGTGTGAAAAATGATCATAAGTCACTTATTTCAGTGCCATTGTAACTTTGAATGGTCCCTCCACACGAGCAAAGTACCAGCAAAGGAGGGAAAAAAACTCCAGAGAAGTTCCAGAGACAGGAAGTCTAGTCCTGCCAAGAATGTAATAAGGGTTAATGGAGAGGCAGTTTTTGTAAGCAACACCAGAATGTTTCCTTCCTGCCTTCCTTACAGGATTAGGCCAGTAATTTCTTCTAACAACCGTCCTCCGAATTGCTTAGAATGTTAACAACCGGTTCTAGAGAATAGGTGCGAACCTGTAGAATCCCATGCCTGATCCACCTCCTTTGAGGGAAAATGACTTTTATTTGTAACTAGTAATCCATTGGTATTCATCTGGCTTGCGTCCTGTCAGTGTGAGAGTTGAGGGCTGTTTGGAAACTGAAACAGTATTTGCTGTGTGAGCAAGGAGACAGCAAGGAACCTGGGTGTGGCTTAGTTCAAATGTTCTGTACTAAAGCTGCTTGGGGCTGCCAAACTAAAACTGAAACTCCTCTGCTTGTGTTTTGCATTTGGAACAGATTTCTTTCCAGGTGGGGAGGGGGAGTAGAACTCCACAGCATCAGAGCATGTTTATAATAATATAGGAAATACTAAGGCTCTGATGGTCATTTCTTGGTGAGCACCTAGGAGCCAAGAGGAACATACCGGCCAAATTTCAAGTTTGTAGGCTTTATGGTTCTGGAGATTTTGTGGTGATGCCTGAGTGATATTTCGCTTTTATATAGATAGATGGAGAAAAGGATATTGTTGTACAGTGAAGAACACCAGTCCTGCAGAAGGCAGGTATAGCACAAAACCTAGTCACCGAAAGTGCAGCAAAGCCACACTTAGCTTAAAACTTCAGTTTAATTTACATTTGCTTCCTGCCCATCTCGCTTACAGGTGATTCTTAGCAGCTTATATACTGTAAATATCAAAAGTCAAAACCACGAACAGTAAATATTCCTGGTAAGTTTCCTAGAAAGTTTATAGCGTGCTCCCGCCGTCACTGATTCAGGGGGGCGTCTGGTGGGAACGTCGCTGATGGCTCTGAATTCCAATCCTGCAAAACGTCTCCTCGAGTTGGATCTATTTAGTTTTTGGGTATGCAACACGGCCACCTACGGTTGGATCGGGCTGGAAAGTCGCAAATCCAGCGCAATGCTCTGTGCGCAAAGCAATCGCGGCGGGAAACGGGTGCACGCGACCCCACTCGCTCCCGGGCGCCGCGCTCCAGACGGACAAGAGAGCGCAGAAAAGCAAAGCCGCCTCCGCACCTGCAAGACCAATTATGCCCTTGTTTTATCAAGGTGGGCAAGTCTAAGAGGGGATGGACTTCAACTCCCAGAATCCCCCAGTCTGGGAGCCGAAACCCACCTCTCTTAAAACTTGCCAACGTGATTCCCTTCCCTTTTGCCAAGCGCCGCGCCAGAGTTACCCAAACCCAGGCTCCGGTTGTTGGAAAGTGGAGGGCAAGCCGAGGATGATGGGAGTTGTTACCCAAACCCAGGCTTCCGTTGTTGGGAGGGGGAGGGCAAGCCGAGGATGATGGGAGTTGTAGGCCAAACGCCCGGGGCGGCCCAGATTCGTAGAGAGGCGCTGCAACGGCTCGCGATTCGGCTGCGAACGACTCAAATAAAAAAAGTTTCGTGAAATCGTAGTGCTTGCTGGCTTCAAGCGGAGACTTTTGGGCCGCTTCCAAAAGGTTGGGAAAAAAACACGGGGACACATCAAGTGTCGTTGGGTTTGTGCACGGTGGTCAGGCCGGGATTGTTAGGGAATCAGGGTTCCAGGAGTCAGGTTGACCGGGATTGCAAAACAAATATGAATGTGCATTCACACAAATGCGCTACTACCCAAACCGCGGTTTAGCTCTTGTTGGCCGCAAACCAGGTCTCTGCTTCGCCTTCTCCGTTTGCTTATGGGACCTGTGTTATTTTTCCTCTTTCCCTGGAAGCAAGGGCTGGAGAAAAGGCCTTTTCCCCCTTCTTCTTTTTTTTCTTTGAGTTCCCCTAAAGAAGAATTGCACGCGCACAAGAACAAGCCGAAACAAATTGCTGGCAAAAAACCGGGCGGTTCCACCGGTCGAGCTTCTTCCCTCCCCGATTGCAACTCGGCGTTTTCCAAACTGGCGCCGTCCAGAAGCGCTGCGCCAGATTACCTTTTTTTTTCACCAAGCAAAGAGTCCAACGATGGGGCTTGTAGTCCAGCGCGCATGGGAATTCCTAGTTGAGAGGCCCGACAGAAGGCAAAGGGAGCGCTTGGTTTTTAAAGCCGGCCCCAGAAATCCTAAATCACAGCGCTTCTGGACCATGGAGGTTCCCATTTAGTTTCTTCTGGCCAGTTGCTCCCAACTAACCAACTTTATCTCCTCCTCCGGCCTCTGAATTCCAACCCCGATTCTCTGCAAACTGTCTCCTCCATTTGCATCTGTCTAAGTTTTATATTTTGGGCGTGCAAACACGGCCACCTCCGACTGCCACCCCGTTCGGGATCTTAGACGTCTGAGCCGGGCAGGGTTTGCCTAACAGCGCGTCCCTTAAAAACTTTCCAAGAAAGGAAACGCATTTACCAAATGCCCCAACGATACGGCGCACAACTGAAGCTACGACGAGGAATGCAACCAACCTAACTTGCCTGGGATCCCGGCCCAAACGTTTTTTGAACCCTTGGGGAAAGGCCGGCACGCGAGGCTTAAAACGCGCGGCGGGGCGCGACTCCGCGTCTCGACCTTTTGCCCGTCTCCTTTTTGCAAGCCGTTGCAAAAAAACAAAACAGCGCGGGCCGCGGACGAAACAGGTGTGCGAAAGGTGGGCCGTCCTGCAAAGGTGGAGGGGGGGGTAGGACAGGAGAGGACAATGGCTTTTGCGAAGGAGTGACTTCAAAGAGGCGGGGGCGGGCGGGTTACTTAGCCCAGGGGGTCTCCGGCCTTGGGCCCTTGAAGCCTGGCGGACAGTCCGCCAGGCTTCAAGGGCCCAAGGCTGGAGACCCCCTGACTTAGCCGACCGTCACGTTACACCCCCGCCTCACCTCCTCAGACCTGTCTGTCCGCCGCTTTCCAAGCCGAGGGGCGGCCAGCGCGCCACCAGCGCCAGCTCGCCTCTCCAAGGAAGCGCGCGCGGAGCTCTCCGGCCCCAGCAAGTGGCGGCGCGTCAAGGGGGCGGCGGGGCGGGTGAGGTGGGGGTGGTGGTGAGAGAGAAGGCGGGAGAGGACTGGAGAGACGGAGACATCCGGGCCCTTTTGCACATGCCTGTTCCTCCCCCCCACCCGCCGCCTTTCCACCCCCCACCAACCCACCCCGCCGGTTTCTAGCCCCTTTGCAGCCGCCGCCGCCGCCACCACAGCCGGCAGGGAAGGAGACACACACGCGCGCGCAAAGGCAGCCAAGCCAAGCCAAGCCTTGCTCCGGCTGCCGCCGCTCAACTTGCGCGCCGGCAGGTGCTGTTCCCCGCGCCTGCCAAAGCGCTCTCCCCTCGCCTCCCCGGGGCAGCTGCTGTCACCGCTCCGAAGGGTGGGCAGCCAACCGGCCGGCCGCCAAAAATAAAAAAAAATCCGCCAGCTTTGTCCCCGGGAGCCGCTTGGCTTAGAAGCAGCAGCGGCGGCGGCGGCGGCGGCGTAAGGAAGGGAAAGAAGGAGCCGCGCCGCTTGGAGGCGCGCCACGACGACGACGAGGACTGAGGCGCTGCGCTCTCCCGCCGAGGGTGGCCAGGAGGAAGGCGAGCCGAAAGGAGCCTCCCGCAGCCTCGGAACCGGCTCGCCCGCCAGGTGGGTGCCGTGGCCTTTTCCTCCTCCTCAGGTCTCTCTCAGGTCTCGTCGTCGCCGCCGCTCGCCGACAGCTGGTGAGGGGCTGCTGCTTCTGGCGCCGCCGACGCCGTTGTGGCGCGGGGAGGCGGCCGGTTGAAGCCGGTGAGGTGACCCGCTGCCGGGCAGAGGTGGTCGGACCGGGAAGGAAGGAAGGAAGGAAAGATAGATAGATAGAAGGACGGGCGGGCGTCTCGGTGAGCGGCCAGCGGGGGAAGTTCCCTCTCGGCCGGCGGGGAAGTTCCCGGCGCGAGAGTTTCCGCGCGGGGGGAACCCGGTTGCGCGCCGCTTTGTTGGCTGCGCTTGGCCGAGCTCGCCTCCTTCTGCCTTCGGTTTTAATTTGCGAGGACGTTGCGGATTGGCGGAGGGCGGCGGCTAATGGGGAAGTCGCGACTTTGCGAGCTGGGTTCGGCGGCGTTTCAACTTTTTCTCCCCTCCGTTTCTTAACGGCGGCGGCGGGGGAGCGGCGATAGACATGCCCACCCGGCTTCTCCAAACGGGAGGCAGCCCCTGCGAGGTAGGCTGGCTTGGGGATTGGAACCTCGCACTGCTTCCCGCCCGGGATCGCGTCCCTTGCCGTTGTCCGGAGCTGGCTTCCCCCAATCTCAAGGTGGGGACGGGGACATCTCAGTTCATCGGGTGAATTCGGCAAACCATGCCTGGGTTAAACCTTGGAGTTGGTTGTCCCAAAGATGGTTTTTCAAGAGGCAGCTGGACTTTTCTGGTTATTTTGCAGGATGTTTTTTTTTTCTTTTTCCTGCTCTGTGTCCCTTCACTGTTGAACCCAGGCGCAGATGAATCTGTGCTGCCTGCATCTCAAACTGAAGCGCTAAGAGTTCCTGTAATCTGCAATTTCTTCTTCTTCTGGGAATCCGTTCACATTCCCTCATCATTGGAAGGGTGTTCATCCCAAGGTGCACAGCTAAAATGTCTATGGAGGTTCTCTAGTCACCCAAAAGTTGTTCCAAAAGTGCTTTTTTGAAGGGCCCATTGGACTTTCTGAGAATCTCTATAGATATTTAGCTTCACCAGAAAGTCCAGTGGCCTCTTGAAAAAAGCACCTTTGGGACAACCACGATTCTCTGGATGACCGAGAATCTCCATAGACACTTGGGTTGGTGGATTGGTCATTTGTTTATTAAATGTATATGCTGCCCTTTTCGCTGTTGGGCAACTTGTTGGGTTTAGCTTGTTTATTTTTATTTTATTTTTTTTATTTGGTTTGACAATTGCTTACAAGATAATAGGTATAAGTAAAAACGTAATTATGAATACATGGATACATATAAGAAAAATAAAAGAAACTATAGGACAGGAACAGTAGGCATGTTGGTGCGCTTATGCACGCCCCCTACAGACCTCTTAGGAAAGGGGTGAGGTCAATACTAGACAGTCTAAGGTTAAAGTTTTTGGGATTTGGGGAAGAAACCACAGAGTCAGGTAAAGTATTCCAGACATTGACCACTTTGTTGCTGAAGTCGTATTCCCTGCAATCAAGTTTGGTGCTGTTAAACTTGAGTTTGTATCTATTGTTTGCTCTTGTGTTGTTATGGTTGAAGCTGAAGTATTCATTGACAGGTTGGACATTGCAATGTATAATTTTATATACTATATTTGTAGTGCTGAGCATGCATTCATGGGATATTTTCCCAAGTTAGTGGGTACTGGATTAGGTTGCAGGTAAGTAGAAAATTTCCCATCTTTGCTTGTCTCAAATTTCAAGACAGACCAGTTTTTTTCCCTACCTTCCAGATGTACCGATCTACAAAACCCCGAATCTCCAATAGGATGGGCGCCCTGGGATACTACACTGCCGGGGGACAGAATTGAAATAGGTCAAAGCTCGCCTCTCCAAGGAGATCTTAAATATCTAACAAATCCTGATGAAAATTTAATAAGAGACTGTAGGGCCGTGATGGCGAATTTATGGCACGCATGCTGGAAGTGGCATGCAGAGCCATCTCTGTCGGCACACGAGCCGTTGCCCCAGATCAGGTCCACTGCGCATGCGTGCACTTCTCCTGCCAGCCAGGTGATGGTCGCGCATGTGTGGGGAACAGGGCGCATGCATGCGCAGGGGATGGGGAGAGCATGGGGGCCCCTGCACAGGGGCATGGGATGCATACTCATAACGCATTGCATTATGGGTGCAGGGACGCATGCATGCACACACACATGCATGCACACACTTTCAGCACTGTGACTGACTACCCTTTGGGTAAAAATCCTGAGGTGATAAACAAGGTTCTGGAAACTTAGCTCTTTGCTGCCATCTAGTGACTCTCTGGATTGTTACTGTCTGGCTGCTAAAATTTAATTTGCGTGGCCCAGAGGTGAATCGTCTTCTTAATATTGGGTGCCTTTTAAGCCTTAATAATGGAAGGTTATAAATATGTGAGCAGCAGTAAATTCTACTGAATTCAGTGGGTTTTGGTCCAAAGGTTACCCTTCTGGGTTTGCACAACACGCTTTGCACAACACGCTTTGCACAACACGTCAAGACAAAAATGGTTGTGCTGGCTTAATATGTTGCAATGAAGTGGCAAACTATGGCTTATTGAAAGCACCCTTGGTTGGGAGAGCCATCGTTTAGTAGGTTGTATAGAATAGGAATAAGAATATAATATAATAGAATAGAATAGAATAGAATAGAATAGAATAGAATTTTTTATTGGCCAAGTGTGATTGGACACACAAGGAATTTGTCTTGGTGCAAATGGTCTCAGTGTTCACAAAAAGAAAAGGTACATTCATCAAGAGTCAAGAATCATCAGGTACAACACTTAATGACAGTCATAGAGTACAATAAGCAATCAGATCATACTAGGAAACAGTCAATATAAATCGTAAGGTTACAAGCGACAAAGTTACAGCCATACAAGTGGGAGGGGATGGGTGATAAGGAATGATGAGAAGGTAATAGTAATAGTAGTGCAGACTTTGTAAAAAGTTGGACAGTGTTGAGGGAATTATTTTTTTAGCAGAGTGATGGCATTTGGGGAAAAAACTGTCCTTGTGTCTAGTTGTTCTGGTGTGTGCAGGGCTCTGTAGCGTCATTTTGAGGGAAGGAGTTGAAACAGTTTATGTCTGGGATGTGAGCGGTCTATGAATATTTTCGCAGCCCTCTTTTTGACTCATGCAGTATACAGGTCCTCAGTGGAAGGGAAGTTGGTAGCCATTGTTTTTATTGCAGTCCTAATTATCCTCTGAACTCTGTGTCTGTCTTGTTGGGTTGCAGAACTGAACCAGACAGTTATAGAGGTGCAGATGACAGACTCAATCATTCCTCTATAGAACTGGATCAGCAGCTCCTTGGGCAGTTTGAGATTTCTGAGTTGGCGCAGAAAGAACATAGTCTGTGATTTTGTTCAATTTGAACAGTTTTCAAATTGGGACTGTGTTAAAGTCCTAATCTGAAATCTTAGACATGGCAACCTTAAGGGTGACAAGCATTCTATTTTTTTGGGTGGAGTGCATTTGCTGTGATAGCTCACAGCATAGATTTGGGCTGTAAATACTTATTCCATTGTTTCAATTTTAAAAAATCCTGTGTTTAGATGGAATAAAGGAGTCCTTGGTGCGCTCTTAACTTGGTTGTTTTCTTGCAGGTACGTTTCATTACCAGAGTAGATAATATCATCAGTGCTGGTTAGGGAATGGGGTTGCTCTCAGTTTCCTGTTGGTGGGAACATTCATAGAGGTTCTTTGGTTGGGCTGTTTACTGTTAGCTTGTTTGGCAGTTCCTTGATTGGGATATTGTTTACTTCTTGATTGTTAACCTGATATTAATCTTGGTGTTAATAATACCTCAGTTTGCTAACTCCCACATACCAGAGCTGTATTCTTTCCTTGAGGTTTTATAAATATCCCATTTTTTTTTACAGTATATCCTGTATGTTTAGAACTAGTTTTAGACTTCTTCAGTAAGCATTTTTGTGGGGAGGAGAGGAGTGCCTTTAAGTCATTCTTAACTTCTGGTGATTTCAAGCACAAATCCATGCTGCCCTCTAGACATTTTTATAAATGTTTCTCTTTTGTCATTGCATTCTTTTTAGGGCTGAGAGAAGTGACTGGCTCAGGGTCAGAGAACTCCAGTCGTTGCTACTCCAGCGGCTTAACACCTAGATCAAATTGCCTCTCAACAAATGCGCCAGGAGAAAGATTCTTGGCTTTTCTCCGGTAACCTATTTTTTCTATGCAAAGAAATGTTCACACTTGAACAGTAATAGATAATCCACACTTGCAGCTTGATATTATATTGATTTAAGGGGGATTTAATCCTATTTTAGTTTTGAACACATAGGCAGATATTAGGATTGTGGAGTTTTTGTTGCTCTCTGAGTTTGAATGCTTGTTTGCAGAGGTTTCATTACCCAATTAGGTAACATCTTCAGAGCTAATGAGAGGGGAACCATAACTCACTAGTGCTGGGAATGTTACCTAGTCATATAATGAAATGTCTGCAAGCAAACAACCATGCTTAGGGGGCACCAAGGACTCCACAGTTCTATCCTGTACTACAGATATTTTCACTGAAATCAGGGCAGCACTGTTGTGATGGCTGTCCCTTTACTTGCCTGTTGTTGATGCTTATAAGGATGTAATATTTCTCTTAGCCTGGAGCAAGGTGCATCCTTTCCTTTGTTCCACCTGTGTTATCCAGCATCCAGATGCCTTTTTAAAGCAGTGTGTCAAATTGTCCTAATGCTTCCAGGACAGTTATTTTGGGCAAGATGTCTAGAAGGTTACATTTAGTGAATGGTACCTAAATCTCACACCTGTCTGAGAACTTTGAAAAATGGTCATCCAGACCATTGATTTTATCTTTTTTAAGCAATCAGCAGAGGTGACCTGGCCTTATCTGAAGGCATCTTTCTAAATCACCTTTATAGCTTTCTCTTTCATGAATGCCCTCATATTACATATATACGCTGCTCAGAAAAATAAAGGGAACACAAAAATAGACATCCTAGATCTGAATGAATGAAATAGTCTTATTAAATACTTTGTTCATTACATCACACAAAATCACATAAAAATTATCAATGGAAATCAAGTTTAGCAACCCATGGAGGTCTGGATTTGGAGTTACACTCAAAATTAAAGTGGAAAAGAACACTACAGGCTGATCCAACTGTGATGTAATGTCCTTACAACAAGTCAAAATGAGGCTCAGTAGTGTGTGTGGCCTCCACGTGCCTATATGACCGCCCTACAATGCCTGGGCATACTCCTGATGAGGTTGCAGATGGTCTTCTGCGGGATCTCCTCCCACACCTGGACTAAAGCATCCCCCAACTCCTGGACAGTCTGTGGTGCAACGTGGAGTTGGTATATGGAGCGAGACATGATGTCCCAGATGTGCTCAATTGGATTCAGGTCTGGGGAACAGGCGGGCCAGTCCATAGCATCAATGCCTTCGTCTTGCAGAAACTGCTGACACACTCCAGCCACATGAGGTCTAGCATTGTCGTGCATTAGGAGGAACCCAGGGCCAACTGCACCAGCATATGGTCTCACAAGGGGTCTGAGGATCTCATCTCGGTACCTAACGGCAGCCAGGCTACCTCTGGCGAGCACATGGAGAGCTGTGCGGCCCCCTAAAGAAATGCCACCCCACACTGTTACTGACCCCACTGCCAAACTGGTCATGCTGGAGGATGTTGCAGGCAGCAGAACGTTCTCCACGGCGTCTCCAGACCCTGTCATGTCTGTCACACGTGCTCAGTGTGAACCTGCTTTCATCTGTGAAGAGCACAGGGCGCCAGTGGCCAATTTGCCAATCTTGGTGTTCTCTGGCAAATGCCAAGCATCCTGCACGGTGTTGGGCTGTAAGCACAACCCCCACCTATGGACGTCGGGCCCTTATACCACCCTCATGGAGTCTGTTTCTGACTGTTTGAGCAGCCACATGCACATTTGTGGCCTGCTGGAGGTCATTTTGCAGGGCTCTGGCAGTGTTCCTCCTGTCCCTCCTTGCACAAAGCGGAGGTAGCGGTCCTGATGCTGGGTTGTTCCCCTCCTACGGCCGCCTCCACATCTCCTGATGTACGGGCCTGTCTCCTGGTAGCGCCTCCATGCTCTGGACACTACGCTGACAGACACAGCAAACCTTCTTGCCACAGCTTGCATTGATGTGCCATCCTGGAATAGCTGCACTACCTGAGCCACTTGTGTGGGTTGTGGACTCCGTCTCATGCTACCACTAGAGTGAAAGCACCGCCAGCATTCAAAAGTGACCAAACCATCAGACAGAAAGCATAGGAACTGAGAAGTGGTCTGTGGTCACCACCTGCAGAACCACTCCTTTATTGGGGATGTCTTGCTAACTGCCTCTGCTTTCCACCTCTTGTCTATTCCATTTGCCCAACGGCATGTGAAATTGATTGTCTATCAGTGTTGCTACCTAAGTGGACAGTATGATTTCACAGAAGTGTGATTGACTTGGAGTTACATTGTGTTGTGTAAGTGTTCCCTTTATTTTTTTTGAGATATACATACATACATACATACATACATACATACATACATATGGATTTGTGTATGTGTGTGCATTCCAGCATAACTCTGGAATGCCTCAAGCAATTTCAACCAAACTTTCAACCTCAGGTATGTGTGCTTGCCTTAAAGTGGCTTCTACTGTACAGCACAGTAGACTTGCCATGGTAACAGCTTCACAGTATTCGAGTACTCCACAAGGGGGCTCCCTCTCAGCCCTCCAAAGAAACATCAGGCGATTGGCCAAGTGGAATAAAATGAAACACCACAGACAAGAAACTCCCGAGGAGAAGAATAGAAGACTTGTGATGCTGCGCGAGAGACAGTACAACAGCGTGAGTCCCGACTACAGGATTTTCTTGTCTAATACAGGATTGGAATACATAAATACCCGGGCAACACCGGGTTATCAGCTAGTAGAAACTAAAGAAAGGCAGAGTTGGGTCAGGTCCATTTGCTCATCTCTCCTGTAGTCTTTGTCTCTTCTGGCTGAGAGCCAGCAGATCTGAAGCCAATGATTTCAGAGCCCCAATTTCCTACCCCTCTCAGCTCACTATTCTTCTGAGAATGATGGGTACCGCTACTGCTTAACATCTTTGCATGAAGGGAAGAAGAAAAATAGATCCATCTTTTATCTTTGTAAGGATAAAGTGTTGTAGTGCATTGTAGAAATTGCAACCTGTTTTTGATTAAACTTTTGACCGATCTAATAAAGGAAGTGCTCGACTTACAATCATCCATTTAATGACCATTCAAAGTTGCAACAGCACTGGAAAAAGTGACTTACAACTGGCCCTCACTGTCATAGCATCGCCCCACAATCATATGTCAAGATTTGGGTGCCTGGCAACCGGCTTGTATTTACATTGGATGCAGCATCTGGCATCACCATTTCCAGTCAGTTTCCAACAGGCGAAGTTAATAGATAAAGCCAGATTCATGTAACCACTGCATAGTTCACTTAAGAACTCAGTGATTCACTTAATAACCACGACACAAAAAAGTCAGGCATCACTCACTTAACAACTGTGTTACTTAGCAACTGAAATTCTGGTCCCAGTTTGTGGTTTAAGTCAAAGGCTACTTGTATATTCAGGAGAGACGTTGAGTTCTGGAAAATGATTAGACTTCTTTCATTACCTTTTTCTTTCATCTCTGAAATTTTATAGTCCTCCTCTTATAGGGCAACTTGAAAATATTTGCTTGATGCCTATAGAATTTAATGGAGAACCATGCAGAACACAGCTCAATAATCTTGCCACAGATGTAGATGATGAGTTTACATTTATCTTTCTTCTTTCACTATATAAAAGCGAAATACCACTCAAGCATCATCACAAAATCTCCAGAACTGTAAAGCCCACAAACTTGAAATTTGGATTGTATGTTCCTCTTGGCTTCTAGGTGCTCACTAAGAAAGGATTTTTCTAAACGACCATCAGAGCATTACTGTTTCATATATTATTATTAACACGCTCTGATGTTAAGGAGTTCAACTCCCCCTCCCCACGTGAAAATAAATCTCTTCCAAATGCAAAACACAAGCAGAGGAGAGGAGTTTCAGTTTCAGTTTTAGTAGAGAACATTTGAGCTAAGCTAAGCCCAGGCTCCTTGCTGTCTCCTTACTCATACAGCAAATACTATTTCAGTTTCCAAACAGCTTTCAACTCACTCACACACTGACAGGATGCTGGGCAGAGGCAGAATCCCCCCCCCCCTTATTTTCCTCTCCAAAAATTAATAGAAACATAGTTCCATAGCAAAGCACGGGTATCGAGCTAGTACGGAACTCAAAAAATCGAGTGAGTGCACCCTTCAAGTTGAATAATTAGAAGAAGTATAATTTTGATACAATTGAATCTTCTGTAAGTTATGAGTTTGTGTACTTAAAGATGGGAAAATAAGCAGAGAGATTGTTGTGCAAATGGTGGTGGGAAAATAATGAACAATGTGTGGCCTGTGGCAAGGAATTAACCTTTATCCAAAGGAGCAGTAAGTGACTTGTGTATTAAGAGTGCCTGCCTGCGTAGGTCTTATGTAAGAAACCAGGAGAAACTTAAAGGTTGAATGCAATGACACTGGTGTCCTTAAGAAGTTTGTATCTCTTGTAAAACAAAAAGGGAAGAGATAGGTCAAATGTCAATGGAAGCTGAATGTGGTTTGAATTTATTTGTTTATGTAGTATATGGCAGATATTGATACCTAAAAATAGTTTTGTGTGTATATTCCCTTTTTGTGACCTTGTAATCCCTTAATTCAGGGTAGAGTCAGGGTGACTGGATGGAGGTGAGCATTTACTGGCCAGATGCCCCTCCTGACACCTACACGGAGTTCCTAGCAGATATTTCTTCTAGGAGAGAAATATTTGCTACTACCTGGGATTGAACTCTCAACCTTCCGAGTGGGAGGGCGAGTGTTTTCACCACTGCGGTACCACGCTGTATGTATATATGCATGCGTGTATGTATGTACACCCACACCCACACCCACATACATTTCACTAAATTAAAACCACAGTATAATATGAATGTTAAAAAGATCTATATTCAGATACCAATGTCTACGCCATCTAACCATTGAAGTATAGCATTGTTTATCTGAGGGGAAAAATAAAATACTAGACCGCCGTATGGTTTGAATGAGTAATCCTTATGGATGAAATCCATTGATGTTGATTGGTCATACAGAAAGAATGAATGAAAATCAAATGACATGTGAAGGAAGATTGAATGGGTCAAGAGGAAGAAGAGAACTGAGAAAAGTTTTGGTTGGACTTTGGATGTTCCAGAAAAGAAAAAGAAGAAAAGAACGGTTATGCCAGGTAACCCACCCAGGGTGTTGGCATCTCCAGGATGGACAAGGGGCCTAAGTGATGCCTCCTTGCATGTCACAACGTCACTGCAAATGATGACCTCATGATGGTTGTGCAGCATTATTGTGGTATCTTCTAGAGACCTATGAAGGTTGGGAGATCTAGTAATGACCTGAGGTTGACCTCAGAGAGTTCTTTTGATGTCTGACAAATCCCCCGTTTATTTAGAGGCAAAGTTAGCAGAGCAAGGAAGTATAAAAAAAAAAATCTGGCAGAAACTTCACATGAAATTCACAGTGCAATTACAGATTTATAGAGAACAAACAGTGGATCAGAATGGATTTTAAGATAGACAGTGCTGCCTTTGAAGGTGCAGTCTTTTTTTGTACTGAGTATATTTGCAGCTTTGGAATATGAGTGGATTACCTTTCTTTTTCTTAAAAAAAATTACTAGATGAATAGATTTGAAGTGTGAAGATTTGAACTTGGGAAAAATAAATTTAGCTTAAATTCCTTTGCTCAAGCATTCTTCTTGGCCTAGAAAAAAGGATTTAGTCATTCAAATAACCACACAATTACTAGGGTTTTCGTTGAACTGCAAAATATGACTGAAAGCTGATACTTCAGCATGCTACCTACTTGAGTAATGAAACATCTGGAAGAAAACAGCCAAGCTCAGAGAGCATCAAGGACCTCACAGTCGTTCTCCTCCTCCTCCTCCTCCTCCTCCTCCTCTCTTCAAACTCCCCCCCTTCTAGCACTGATAATGTTACTTAGATGGGTAATGAAAGGTTTGCAAAAAAAACAACCAAGCTCAAAGAGCATCAAGGACTCCATAGTTCAACCCTGAGCTACAAATATTCTTTTCTATTGATAGCTTCATTGTAATGAAACCCATGCTTTTTATTTGCTTCCTCTTCAAAATGACACTGACTTTTTATCAAATATGGATGTTGAAAGTTTGGGAAAGGTTGGGCTGCCTTGGCCTCTAATGACAGAGTCAAAATACAGTCAATAAATGAAGCAGAAGAGCCAGATCTAAGTCTGAAGTGATTCAGAGACAGTCCAAGAATGAGACATTGGCTTCCATCTTGACTCATCTTCATCGTGTTCATAAAACAACACCCTGAACGACAAAACAAGCAAATAATGTTCTAACTTTGCATGTTGGGCTGACTTACCCTGTTGAATGAGCTTATTTATTCTGTTTTGCTGCATGGAAGTTGGTCTAATTGAATAAATGCTGGTTAACTCTAGTGCTTGATGGCGAACCTTTGGCATGCGTGCCATAGGTGGCACGCAGAGCCATTTGTGCGGGCACGCGAGCTCCAGCCAAACTTACTTGCACTGCGCCTGCGCATGTTTCCCAGCTGATTTTCATCCTGTTTGAGGCCATTTTCGCCCTCCTGGAGGCTCATGGGAAGCCTCTGCAGCCTCAGGAGGCCGAAAAACGGGCCTTTCGGAAATACCAGAAGTCCCAAAATGGGCCCATTTTCAGCCTCCCGAGGCTCCTGAGGCTTGCCATGAGCCTCCGGGAGGGCGAAAACGGTCTCAAATGGGATGAAAATCAGCTGTGAGGTGTGTGCATGTGCAGTGCAGGTAGGAGGGCGGGTTGGGGGTGTTGCACGCGCATGCATAGGGAGGGCGGGGTGCATTGCATTGTGGGTGCCGGCATGCATGTGCACACACTATCTCGCGCTTTCGGCACACCAGAACAAAAAGGTTCGCCATCACTGCTCTAGTGTGTTGTGTGAACACAACTCTTAGCAATATGTTGATTGAAAGGACCCTGCCGAGCAAACCTCATTCTTATGATTTTCCTTGAACCTTAGTTGCTCTTCCCAGGCCAAAATTGGCTTTCTTTGCACCTCGGTACATCCTTGGCTTCCATATTGAACCTACACCCTCCTTTCTTGGACTGTGGCTAGCTAAGTCTAATCTAAGTCTCATCTTGCTGAGCCTGAGCTGCCAACCCCTGCCTCATATCTGGGTGAGGATGCCTACAGGAGGTTCATGGGAATCGGACCCAGGCAGGGTTCGCACTTTGGCAGGAAGCTGCCCTGCCATTTGGGGTGGACTTTGCCTGTGTGAACCCAGCCATCCACTTGCAGCCGTTGGCTAATGGCTTAGCAGTGTTGTTCGGTGCACAACCCATGTAAATCATGCACCCAGTTACTTCTGCCCTATTGTGGGCAGGGTCTTCCTTCTTTTTATTAAAACGTAGCACAGAAAAAACCTGAGCATGGGAGAAGACTGCCACAGCGGCAGGGAAGGCTGCTTTGTTTTCTTCTCGGCTGGCAGCAGGCTGTTGCTGAGAGCATAAGCTTGCCAGGTCAGGAGTTAAGCTGCCAGGTGTTTTTTCCATATGCCTTCCGTGCAGGCTTTTTCCTCTTCCAATCCCCTCACCTTGAGGCCAGAAGAGGATCTAATGTGCTCACATGTGCACAGCACACCCAGGAAGGAAATGCATCTAACTTCCCCACAGCGCTACAGCCTTTGTGCTTATACCAATTTGTTTTCCTTCCCCTTAAAAATTGGCACAACAGCAATAGGAAATTGGCGATGACATTCCAGGTTGGCTGCCTGGTTCCCGGCAGTGGGTTTTTTAAAAAAAGACATGCAAAAACGGGGCCAGGGGGGATTTTTGTACAAAAGTGAGTGGAAGAAGGGGAACAAATACCACTGGTAGCTCTTGTTCTTTTGTTTTGATTACAAATACAGGGAAAGTTGGTTTGGGCAGCAAGGAAGCTTCTTTTGAGTTAAATGATTGCTTATGGGTGAGTGGAGGCATCATTTTGGTCTTGTAATAAAATGGCTGTCTAGATGAAATGGATCCCCTTTTCTTCACATACAGTCCAGTATATTTCTTGTTACAAGAGAGACAGGCAGGCAGACAGGCAGGAGAAGAGGGGCTGTCACACAGAATGTGGGGTCAACTTATTTTCCAAAGCACCTGAAGGCTGGACAAGAAGCCATGGATGAAAGGTTATCAAAGAGAGAGATTCAACCTAGAACTGAGGAGAAATTTCCTCACAGTGAGAACATTTAATCAGTGGAATGGCTGGCATCCGGATATGGGTGCTGGACATTTAAAAAAAAAGACTGGACAGCCATTTGTCTGGAATGGTATAGGGCAGGGGTCTTCAAACATGACAGCTTTAAGACTTGTGGACTTCAACTCCCAGAATTCCTCCAGTCATGTTAGCTCAGGAATTCTGGGAGTTGAAGTCCACAGGTCTTAAAGCTGCCATGTTTGAAGGCCCTTTGGTATAGGATCTCCTGGTTGAGCAGTGGGTTGGACTAGAAGATCTCCCTTTCAACCCAATTACTCTGGGTTCTGAGAAAGAGATTCAGTTGCAAATTGTAGTCCCAAGAATTGATTGGCCACGGATGGTGGGATATCCACCACTTCTGTGATCTCAGTTAGCAGTTTTGACTGTAGGGCTTGGCTCTCTAGCATTCCTTTTTCTTGTTAAACTTCATGCTAGATCAGTGCCTTGGTAAGCTCAAGATGGTGTGGACTTCAACTCCCAGAATTCCCCTTTCAGCAAAGCTTTAAATGAGTGGATGAGCAAAGCTGCCTGGGGAATTCTGGGAGTTGAAGTCCACTGGTCTTAAGATTGCCAAGGTTAAGAAACAGTGGTCCACTCATTTAAACCAGTGCCAAGATTAAATTAATTGCCTATTCTGATGAGTACTGAGGTGACTCTGGGCTAAAGTTGGAGTTGCTTAATCTCAGACAAGAGAATCCTAGCCCGGAAGCCTGTGATACAACCGCTGTTCTTCTCTCTTTGTGCTTTAGGAGCTGAAGGGTTAATTCTGTCCAGCAAGGAAGAACCTCTTCTAGCGCTTGTCACTGACACCTCTGTGACTTTGGCCCTCTTCCTTATTATCTCTCATCTCTGCCTTCTGGTTGCCTGGCAACACCCATCACCGGTGACAGGCCTTGGTTCTTCCATGTTACTTTTATACCACCCTCTCTTTTTTTTCATTGCTGTAAAAAAAAAAAGAGAGAGGAAAAATTAAAAGTTGCTCTTTTTAATGGAAGGGTTGGACTGTTTTGGTAAGATTAAAAGATGCTTATACCCTATGGAGAAGTGGGGAGCTTGAATTGCATCCAACTTCTGTGAGCAAATCACTTTTTCCTGAAAGGAAGATGACCCTGAATTGAAGATGATGCCACCCACAGAGGAAGATTAGATGGGGGGAAAACTCTTGTTTTCATTACTGTTTTCCTCAGAAATCTAAAATGATGTTTCTGTTTTAAAAATAAATCATTTCAAGGGGGGGGGGGAATATATATCCAGAGGATGAGTGGGTCATACTGAATTAAAAATATAAGACAGCTAAGTGTGTTCATGCATGCCTTTAGATGGGTTGTTTATCGTCAACATAGCTTATTGTGGTTTATTCTATAAGCAAAGGTGAAGAATGCTGTAGCTTAACATTAGGTCTCAAAACTGGCTAGGAGACAATTTGTGTTTAGATTAAGGAGAGACATAATGGATCTCTGAGCACTGAGTTCTATCCTGGTTTGGACAATTAGAATCATTTTTGTAGGAGAAGAAATATAATGGCAGTACCCAGAGGTGAGGTGAAAAGAAGGATCAGCTAGAATCCCTACGTAGCCACAAACAGACTAAGCCCAACTCCTCTTTGAGTGCCGCTGACCCTTAGATAGCTCTAAAATAAGTGCTGACCATTAGTTGAGAAGATTCCTGCACATAGGCTTTTAGCAATAAATCAGCTTAATGGAACCTGCACTTACGAACCTGGTCTTTCTCGCCTGGTGATTTTATAACTGCAGAAATGGCTTGAAGTGTTATGAAATGTAAAGCAAAAAGTTGATATTGTATTATTTTTGCAATTTACTTCACCAAAGAAAGTCAGAAGGTTATTACTACTCTTCTCCCCCTTTGCACTTCTCTCTCTTCTTTTTTAACTTGTTTCTTTTTTATTTTTACCATATAATGAAACTTAAAATATATATATATATAACTATCCTATCATGAATTGTGCTGAGAGTGGAGTTCAACAGCATCTGGGGAATGGTCTTAATAAAGCCAGCCGTGTGTTACAGCTGTCAAAACAGCCAATGCAAGCTTGGGCTGCATCCACTGAGAGTGTCAAGTTCAGAAACTGTCATTGCATAGGCAGTCCTCGACTTACAACTGCAATTGAGCCCCAAATTTCTGTTGCTAAGTGAGATGATAGTTATGTTTTCCCAATTTTATGAACTTTCTTGGCACAATTGTTCAGTGAATCACTGCTGTTGTTAAGTGAGTAACATGGTTGTTAAGTGAAGCTGGAGATTCCCCTTTGCCTTTGATTGTCAGAAGGTTGCAAAAAGGGATCATATGATCCGGGGACACTGCAACCATCATAAATATGAACCAGTTGCCAAGCATCCAAATTTTGAACACGTGACTATGGGGATGTTGCAACGGCCATAAGTATGAAAAACGGACATAAGTCACTTTTTTCATTGATGTTGTAACTTTGAATGGTTGCTAATTGAACGGTTGTGAGTCCTGTACTGCTCTCAGCTCTCTTGGTCAGACTACATCTGGAATATTATGTCCAGTATTATGTCAATATTGGAAGTTTTTAAGAAGAGATTGGATAACCATTTGTCTGAAGTGGTGTAAGGTTTCCTGCCTAAGGCCCCTTCCAACTCTCGGTTATTCTATTCGTATTCCATTCCATTCCATTCTCTTGTTTCTTTTAATATATATGTATGTATGTATGTATGTGTATATATGTATGTATGTATGTATGTATGTATGTGTATGTGTATATATGTATGTATGTATGTATGTGTGTGTGTGTATATATATATATATATATGTATGTATGTATGTATGTATATATATATATTGTTCACAACTGTTCATCAAACACAGTGCGACCCTTCTGGCATCACTTTGCCATACATACAAATATTATATTATTTCTTATGGCCACAATTCAGAAAGGAACCTTAAGAACTGGAAAGGGTCCAGGGAAGAACAACAAAGATGGTGAGAGTTTTGGAGGATAAATCCTATATAAAAAGCCACAGAAGGAATTTGAGATGTTTATCCTGAAGAAAATACGATTAAAAGATCTACAAGAAAGGCTTTCTAATACATGAATGAACATCATAAGGCAGAAGGAGTGGATTTATCCTTCATAGCACCGGAGAGTAAGGCAAGAACCAATATGTGGAAGCTCTTCACAGACAGATCCAAACTGTCCAGAATAATCTGACTGTGAAGGCTATTAAGCAGTGTAGCAGCCTGCCTCTGGAAGGTGTGGGTGTTCCCATCACTGGAGGCTTTCAAGAAAAGATGGGACAACCATTTATCTGAAATGGTGTGGAGATCCCTGGTTTGGGTGTTGGGAGGTGGAGTACAAGAGCAGTCTCTAACCTTTTTGGTCCATGGATCAGTGGTAGGGGAAGGAGTGCGGATGCTTGCAAATGCAGCTTCATGTCCTTACATGTTGCTTGTGTGGCCTGGTTTCGCACATGCCACGGCCCAGTACCGGGCCATGGATCGAGGTTTGGACTAGAAGGCCTCCAAAATCCCTTCAAGCCCATAGGGTGGAGAAATTAGGCGAATATTAGATGACAGCAAAATAGTTTTCTTTTATCTCTTTACTGCCATGTACTGTCTGGATTTGGGTAGTACAAATATAGCAACCCCATCTAATGGGCATTAGGTCGGAGAAGGAAAAAAAAAAGACCAATATTTAATATGAATCATTTTTCAAATATTTAGTGTGAATCATCAAAAATGTATAATGGTTTAACTTGTGTTGAGAGAAATATCCTTCTGGGTTCAGTTCCAAGTGGGGAAAAAGATACTGGAAACATGGAGGCTGTTTGGAAAGATGGTTTAATGGTAGACAGGACCACATGACTTGGAGCTCCAAAGTGAAAAGGACGATCAGATGCTTCAAGAAGTTTGGGTGAAGGAAAAGAAAAGGAGCAAGATGGCTGAGAGACCCTTAGTTATATACCCTCTGTTGGACCTCCCACCCTAGTGTTTCCTGTTCCTGTGTAAGAAATGTATCCCATTGGCTGTCAGACTCCCAGGGTCGGGGGTCTTAGCTAACTTTGTAGGCTTTGTCTGGACCACATGACTGCACCTGAGTGCTGGCTGATGCAATCTACCCAGGCCAGGTGGTGAGATGGGTAGAGGGCTTTGTTATGTAGAATACTCTGGTCCAGGCCTTAATGGCCCGCCCATTAACAAAGGTGGGGGTGAGCTTCTGCTTCTTAGGTGAGTTTCTGCTTCTGAGTCTCTACTTCTCTTTTTAGGGGAAATATTCTGCCTTTTTAATATTTCCTAGGATATTTCATTTTTCTAGGAGAGGGATGGGTGCTAACTTCCTACACTTGCTTATGGACTCTTGCTTATAACTCTGCTATAATTTGTTTTGGCTTTATAAGGTGCATTATAACCCCTCAAGATCTGACATCAAAATATACAGCAGTCTATATTCTAGATATTGTACAACAGGGAGAATGAGACAGACGGCAAATTGCTACCTAACCTAAGTTGGCAGAGACTGATGTCATGAAGCTATAGTTGGAAATTGCTTATTGAATAATTCAGATATAATTCTGAACCTTGGTTTGATTTTAGATGGATAAATCTCTCTTGTTTGGTTAATTGTTGCTTAAGAAAAAATGGAGGAGCATTGTGTAATGTGTATGCCAACTTAAATTCATGGAAGAAAGGCAAGAAATCTAATACAGATCATCCTCAATGTGCAACCATAATTGAGCCCCAAATTTATGTTGTTAAGTGAGACAGTTGTTAAATGAATTTTGTCCCATTTTATCACCTTTCTTGCAACAGTCGTTAAGTGAATCACTGCAATCGTTAAATTATTAACACGGCTGTTAAGTAAATCTGGCTTCCCCATTGACTTTGCTTGTCAGAAAGTCACAAAGGGGGATCACATGACACTGCAACGGTCATAAATATGAGTCAATTGCCAAGTGCATTTTGATCACATCATGGGGATGCTACAACGGTCATAAGTGTGAAAAATGGTGAAAGTCACTTTTTTCAGTGCTGTTGTAATTTTGAAATGTCAGTTGATGACTACCTGTAAATAAACAATTTTCATCCTGGCTTAGATCAAACTTTAATTTGTCACTCTATATTAGTTGATAAATATGGATTATGCTAGCTGGACAAAACAAGAATGGCTAACCAAGTTTCAGTGTGGCTTGTTGAACATCGAGCATATTTTGAATACCATAGAGATGCGTGGCTTAACCTGAACAAGGAAGTAACTGAGTAGGTGAGTTAGAAGCAGCTCAGTAACTTATTCTGTATCCTAAAGTTGATTGCATAGCAACTAACTCATGGATCTGAGTTACAGCTGAAATGATTCTTTATTTTGCTAAAAAAAAAAAAAAAGCAGAGAAACACCCAACTAGCATTAGAACAAAAGTGGGATGAAAGATGGAATAATATGCAGCTTTTTAAACATTCCTTCCCATTTAAAATCTGGGAAATTCCTTCCCATTTAAAATCCGGGAAATTCCTTCCCATTTAAAATCTGGGAAATTCCTTCCCATTTAAAACATTCCTTCCCATTTAAAATCCAGGAAATTCCTTCCCATTTAAAACATTCCTTCCCATTTAAAATCAGGCATTCATTCCAAAATTTCCATCTAGTATCTGGAGAACATGAAATTAGGGAAAGGTGTTATAAATTGCACCAAATAAATGACTGCAATTGTTTTAAAACAACATTCTATCATGTTCACCCTTTATGACTTTTGCTAGTTTTTTTTTTTTTTGAAAATATGTCTGTGTTCACATAAGTCATTGAAACTGTTTATTGAAGTAATACATCTATTTTTTTCACCATTCCACCTAAATAAAACTGGACAGTTTACAAATAAAAGTTGAATCATACCATCAAGCAGGCAAGGTTCCCACAAGCTAAGTAGCAGAAAGTCTGTCCAAGATTAAATTCAATCAGATTTAGCAGACAGCCTCCAGAATTTTACTTAGCCTTGTTAAGTGTTCTGTAACCCAACCAGTGTTTTAAGTACGTTCCTCTCAGCCCATTTGATTAGCTATAAGGATGTTGGCTTCCTCTTTAGAAATGCATTAATCAATTGAACTTCATGTTAGCTATTTTGAAGTCTTTGACATTGTCTATCATCTGTAAGATGAGGGAGGAGTCGGGGGAGTTGGCAGCACTTAGCCAGTTTCAGCTGATATGAAAAGCAGAGCTAGATACGATTTTCTAGTTGGATGGGACACCACCAGGAAGTCCTAAGCTATAGACTAGACTGCAAAGTTTGAAAAACATTCCAGGAAATGTAGAATATCCTGCCTTTATTTTTTTTTTCAAATAACTCAAAGTGGCAAATATACCTAATGCTCCTCTCTCTTCCTATTTTCCACACAACGATAACCCTATTAGGTGGGCTGGGGTGAGAAAGAGGCAATCATCCTAAGTCACATAAGATCTGTGGTGGCGCAGTGGTTAGAATGCAGTACTGCAAGCTAACTTCTGCTGACTGCCGGCTGCCAGCAGTTCGACAGTTCGATTCTCCACCGGCTCAAGATTGACTCATCCTCCCATCCTTCCAAAGTGGGTAAAAGGAGGACCCAGATTATTGGAGGCAATACGCTGACTCTTTAAACCGCTTAGAGAGGCCTGTAAAGCACTCTGAAGCGGTATATAAGTCGCTATTGCTATTGCCTTTCATGACTAAGGTAGGACTAGAACTCACTGATCCTTGGCGATTGGCTTAAAATCACCTAGCCAGCTGTTATGCCTATGGTAAAACTAGAACTCACAGTCTCCAGGTTTAAAATCTTAGACCTTGCCCACAATCTGGCTTGGGTTCCTCTAAAAATATGTGCCTGGCTTGATTAAAGATAGTATGTGTTTTGGATAGAAGACAATTTTAGAATATTTCGCACTGCAGACTAATTGCAGTGACCTAAACCAATGCAGGTAGTCCTCGACTTACAACAGTTCATTCAGTGACCGTTCAGTGCAGCTGCAACTTTTCAAATGGTCACAAAATGAATGATTGAGGACTACTTGTAGCTGCAATCTGATCTTTGAGTTACAGAGTCCATTTAGTGGCCATTCAAAGTTACAACCGCAGTGAAAAAAGTGACTTTATGACCATTTTTCAGACTTATGACAGTTGCAGCATCCCCATGGTCACATGATCAAAACCCAGGAGCTTGGCAGCTGACTCGTAGTTAGGATTGCGGTGTCCCAGGTCATGTCCCCTTTTGTGACCTTTTGACAAGCAAAGGCAGTGGAGAAGCCAGATGTATTTAACGAGCATGTGTCTTAATTTAACAACTGCAGTGATTCAGTGGACAAATGGGGCAAGAAAACGGGCCGTAAAATGGGGCAAGACTCACTTAACAGATGTCTCATTTAGCAATAGAAATTTTGGGTTCAGTTGTGGTCGTAAGCCGAGGACTACCTGGAGTTAGGATTAAAATCAACGTAGTGAACTCTCGATTTAACGAACCGATGTGGGGGAAAGGGGTATGTGTTAAAGCTATTGAACCCGTTTCTCTGAAGCTGATGGAGCTTACGTTGTTTTGCATCCATTTCCATTTGCAGAATGACATCATTGACAACACTAAATTATTTGCCATTAATCAAATGAAGCCAATAAGTGCAAATAAACAATTCAATTAATGCAATTACATGAATGATGTAAACAAATACCTACAATGTGGATCGCCAGAATTGTCCTGTTTTAAGAAGCAACAGATTTTGTCCATTGTTTAAAATGATGTTCAAAGCAACAATTCTGCCCACTGAACCGAGGTCTGGAGAATTAAGGGTTTTGCTGTATTATAGATTAGGGGTGGGAGCCCCCATAAATCTATGCCTTTTTTGGAACTAGTGCATAAAACAATCATAGGTTAATCAGCCCTTAAATGCCAAAAATTAATGATATAATTTTTGTTTTTGCTTTTTTTTTAAACAAAGGAAATAAAAAAACAAAAGTCTCAAAGCTCACAAGCTAACCTTTTGCACTTTTAAAAGTCCTGTTTCCCAATGCCAAACTTATAACAAGGTGCAAAAATTCTCCAGCTTGTCCTTTGTAGCTTCTGTTAAGTTGGGAAAATAGGAGAAAATTTATTTCCTAGGTTTCTTCTCTTGTAAGACAGGACTGTAGCAGCTGGATCAGTGGTCTGGCTTCAGATCTGTGAACTGCTGAATAAGAAAACTAGTGTAACTCGCCAGTTCATTTTTTGCACATCCTAAAATCTTATCAGTGTGGGTGTAGCATTGATGGAGTTGCATGTTTATATGGTAAATCACTACAAAACATGGATGGACAGCATGTACTAAAGAAGGTGTTTTAATACAGTAGACAAAAATGGTTTCTTAAGACTTGGGGATGTTTAAATCCATTTATTCCCTATAAAAATCAGTGTGAGTCCCTAGCCCTCCCTACATTTGGACAACGCCTTTGACATGCTGTGCAAATTCCAGAATGAGCCTTGAGTTGATAGAACTGGAACACACCCTGCCTTACATGGTGACTGACCTACCATGCCTCCAAGGACAAAGAAAACGGTGTTTCAAAGCCACACACATGGATTGTGTTTGCATAATTTAACCAGGTTAGTTACTTTCACTTCAGCATAATGTGCAAAGCTCGGTTAGTTTTAATTTTGATTGGGGTCTCTCTTTCTCTCTCTTTTTCTCTGTCTCCCTCTCTGTCTCTGAATATTCTGGTCCACATACTGTGCAAAACCAAAATGTATCTAGATTTACAGCATGTATGGTACCTTGCATGTTTGAAATTGCTTTTTCGGTGTGTGTTTGCTCCTGCAGTTCTGAATTACATGCCTTCTAGGCAGTTGAGTGTGACATTTGGGAAGGCACCACACTTTTCTTCGGCTGCAAATTCTCAGCAATGGGCTGCTGACCATGTTCTTTGTTCATTAAAACCCCAAAGATAAGTAACTTCTCCGATGATAAGGGGGAAAGGAAGGTCACACACCAGTTGCTGCTTACCCAGGAGAGACATAATCAGGTGCTGTTTCTCTTGGCTGCCAGTCTCTGATAGTTATACACTACTAATTTATCCTGGCAGCCAACAACCATTACCATCATGTTGCTGATAGAAATATCGAGATGTACAGCTATGAAACTAGACGTTGACAAATGTCCCGCTGCCTGGCATTTTATGATGAGCTGTAATGGCTGGGAGGAAGCAGTCTTACCTCAACATTGGGGCCTTCAGACGTTCTTCGTAACAGCACACACCACGGTCAGGAGTATGTGGATGTGTTCTTGGGGATGACAGAAATTTTGGTCCACCCAGAGGGCTCCTGGTTCAGGATGGGTGCTTTAGAGAGGCTGATAAGGTATGGAATCAGGTTTATGCCTGCTTTGAAAATGATTTGGAAGAAACATTTCAGATCTCCCATGGACACAACTGTGAGGGATACTCTCTGAGCTTGGTTGTTTCCTTGCTTGTTTTGTTAATTGTTATTAAAAGAATAAAAATACAGAGTTGGAAGGGATCTTGAAGGTCATCTAGTCCAACAACATCCTGCTCAAGCAGAAGACCCTGTACCAAGGGTTCCCAAACTTGGCCACTTTAAGACTTGTGGATGTCAACTCCCAGAATTCCCCAGCATGGCTGGCTGACTGGAGAATTCTGGGAGTTGAAGTCCACAAGTCTTAACGTGGCCAAGTTTGGAGACCTCTGCCCTATACAGATGGCACTCACCAAGCCATGCCCATCGAATCGGTGGTAAAAATATTTGAATCCCACCACTGTTCTAAAGGCAAGTCGTTCCACTGATTAATTGTACTGTCAGGACATTTTTCTTTAGTTCTTGGTTGGTTCTCTCCTTCATTTGCACTGATGATGTTACTTGGTTTGTGTACGGAAACGTCTGCAAGAAAACAAATAAACTCAGCACCAAGGACCCTTCATCTTAACCCTGAACTACAAATATTCTCCCTTCTAGGGACCACAACTGTTCCTGTGTTTACTAGTTAAAGCAGCTGTGTGTCCTTTTATTAGGACTGCAGATAAAACAATTTCTACCCACCTGCCTTCCATTGAGGAACTGTATACTGCAGTCAAAAAGAGGGCTGTGAAAATATTTACAGACCCCTCACATCCTGGACATAAACTGTTTCAACTCCTTCCCTCAAAACAATGCTATAGAGCCCTGCGCATCAGAACAACTAGACACAAGAAGAGTTTGTTCCTGAACGCCATCACTCTGCTAAACAAATAATTCCCTCAACACAGTTCAACTATTTACAAAGTGTGCACTACTATTACTGTTAATCTTCTAATCCCTCCTTATCACCCATCCCCTCCTACTTGTGATTGTAGAACTGTAACTTTGTCACTTGTATCCTTACGATTTATATTGACTGTTTCCTAGTAAGATTTGATTGTTGATTATACCCTATGACTGTCATTAAGTGTTGTATGTTATGATTCTTGATTCTTAACTAATGTATCTTTTCTTTATGTATATTGAGAGTATTTACATCAAGACAAATTCCTTGTGTGTCCAATCACACTTGGCCAATAAAGTATTCTATTTTATTCTATTCCCACCCAAATCTGGAAAAAGTTGCTACTGCTTTAAGGAACCAACTCATGAAGTGACTCTTAAAGTATCTGCTTCTTTTTTCCAGGTTGGTATAGGTAGTCCTCAAGTTAGGACCATAGCTGAGGCCAGAATTTATATTTCTAAGTGAGAAAAAAGTGACTTATGACCATTTTTCACACTTAATGACTATTGCAGCATCCCCATGGTCACATGATCAAAATTCAGATGCTTAGCAACTGATTCATATTTATGACGGTTGCAGTGTCCTGGGGTCCTGTGTTCAAGCTTTTGCGTTCTTCTGACAAGCAAAGTCAATGGGGAAGCCAGATTCACTTAACAACCAGGTTACTAAATAAATGCAATGATTCACTTAACATCTATGGCAAGAAAAGTTGTCAAATAGGGCAAGACTCACTAACAAATGTTTCACTTAACAACATAAATTTGGGATCCAATTGTGGCCATAAATAAAGGACTGTACACGATTGGGGAAAGAATTTGGGAATCTGTGTGGTGGGTTGATTGTCTTCTGGCAAGATAAAGTAAAGACTTCTATAAGCTGAACTTGATTGTGTTGATTTAATGGCCATTTTTTTTTTTTGCTAACAATACAAAGATTACTTGCCATTGACTTCTTTTGGGATATTTTTATTTGGTCTACAGTTGGGATTTTAGTCTCCCATCCAAGGTCCCTAACCAGGCCCGATCATACTTTTCTGCTGAGGAGTCTTTGGTGCTTCCTGAGTTTGATGTGGTTTTCTTGGGTTTCATTACCCAACTAGGTAACATCATCAGTGCTAGAAGGGAGTTGGGTTTGCCCTCTGTTTATATATACACTGACTTGCCCTGTCGGCTTTGGTGGGACTGTTGTTTTCCTCTTGGTTGTTCCTTGATTCAGCTGTTCAGCCTGTGTTGGTAGTTCCTTGACTGGGGTATTATGTACCACTTGATCGTTGGTCTGGTATTAATCCTGGTGTTAATCCCTACATATCTAGGTGTTGATTGCTGGCAAAGAAGTGTTTGAGCTCACACACACACAAAAAAGCAAAACGTTTTCGTTTGCTGAGGCTCTCTTCTTCCTTGTTTCTTTTCAATATGCAAGGCCATCTTCCATTTTTTTTCCCCTCAGTAAAATTGGGTAAGAATCAGTTCCGTGGATTTTAATGAATTTGGGGGGGTACCCATCTCCAGTAAAATGGGAGCAATCTACTTTAAATATGTATTGTAAGGAATAAATAGAGCAAGTTTGGTCTCGTGGTTAAGGCATCAGATTATAAACCAGGAGACTGAGTTCTAGTCCTGCCTTAGAAAGCCAGCTGGGTGACTTGGGCCAGTCACAAAGAGACTACAAGTTCTGGTCCCACCTTGGGCATGAAAGCCAGCTGGCGGATTTTGGATCAGTCACATACTCTCACCTCACCAAACCTACCTCACAGGGTTGTTGTTGTGGGGAAAAAATAGGTAGAAGATGTGTTGCATATACTTGCCTCTTTTAAGTTATTTGTAAAAGCAATAAAGGTGAGAAAATGAATAAATTTTGCTTCATGTTTTCAAAATAGTGTTTTGTATGCTTAAACATTTTGACATAAGATGGACCGAAAGAAGCATGGAAATATCATCACTAAATGCCATGTGGGATGTGACTAGATGAGAGAGAGAGAGAAAAAAAAAAACCAGCCAGCTTTCTTAACTAAACATTCTATTAATTCCTCTTTATTTCTTGCAAATCACAATGGCGTCATTACTTTTTTTTAATAGCAAACATGTGCATTTGGTTGCTTATTGGTGGCATCTTGCCAGCGGATGTACTTCCATTTGCCGAGAAGGGTTATTGCCTTGTAAATCAACATGAGGTTATTGCTAATGCCTTTTAATTAAAAATCTAATAATCAGCTCCCTTTGTTTTAAACTCTTAAAGGGAGCACGAAGGAGCAAAGGTCTTAACCGTGTGGAGAAAGGGGCACACAAGTTGCTACTCGACGTTCCAGGAAACAAGGAAAACATCTTTCAATATTTTCTCCTCTGTTCTCTAGTTCAGTGAAATTTGGGTGCCAACAGACGTATAAGGGTTTAAAGTAAGGGTGTTGAACAGCGGTAACTTTAAGACCTTTGGACTTCAACTCCCAGAATTCCTCAGACAGCCATGGTGGCTGGGGAATTCTGGGAGTTGAAGTCCAAAGGTCTTAAAGTTGCCAAGACTTTAAGTGACTCCAGGCTATAATGCTTTGTAAAAATGCCTAACAGTAAAGCCTATTAATTGAGGGAGGGGGAAAATAAATATTGATGGGATTGATGGCCAGTTTTTATTCAGGGCTGGCCAATCCCATAAATTTTTAAAAATAAATAAATGGGCAATCCCATAATTTTTTAAAAATAAATAAAAAAATAAAGAGGATTGCTTCTTTAAAAACACTGACGGTTTTTAAAGAAGAGATTGGTTAACCATTTATCTGAAATCGCATGAAGTTGATCCAGGGGTTAGACTAGAAGACCTCCAAGGTCCCTTCCAACTCTGTTATTCCTTCCTACCCAACCTAACCAGATCAGAGTGAGGAACAATTCCTAGAACTCCATAAATTCTAATATTTTCTTTCAAGAGCATTTGTTTTTGGCAGAGAAGGATGTTTCCTTCTTTGGCTTCACAGCTGAAACCTTGTAATATCCAAGTGCTTCATCAACTGTCTCTGAGATCCCTTTTGTCTAGCAGCCTTCAACTTTTATTATGAAATCGCTCTACATTATTATATGCAACTTAATTATGATTGCCATGCCTATTAATCATAATTTCCAAGGTTGCTGAGGAGAGCATTAAAAGAACCATCCTTGACTTGTCTAATCCAGAAGAAATTCCGTGTTATCACAGGAGCAACAATAAATAAATAAAAGGAATAAGGAAAGAACAGAAAGTTCCTATCAAATTGCACATCTCTTTGTAACAAGATTAAAACAAGCACCATCAATGCAATTGAAAACTGCCAGAGCTGATTCAGTAACCGAGGAAGTGACAGTATTTTCAACAGAATATTATCAAGGAGGGGTTTTAATAGTTGGGTGGGGAAGAGAGGTCCATAAACAGTGTGTTACCAAGGAAAAGCTCTAGCTCTTATACAGGTAGTCCTCGACTTACGACGACCGTTGAGTCAAAAAGTTACGTTGCTAAGTGAGACATTTAAGTGAAGACGGATAAATGAATCACTGCAGGCGTTAAGTTAGTAACATGGTTATTAGCAGTAGCACTTCGACTTATATACCGCTTTATAGTGCTTTACACTACAGTAGTGGTGGTATTCGACCGGTTCTGGCCAGTTCTGGTGATCTGGTAGAAGCGATGAGCAGAGGAGACCAAACCAGTTTTCTCCACTGTTATGCTGTTGGGTCCACCCGCCTGCCCTGACTCCGATATCCACTTTTATCCTCTAAATTTGAAGCGTAGTTACTTTGCGTGGCATAGAATAGTGCTGCGCGGCAGCTGCTGAAGCGACTGGGATCGCGCAGGCTTTCAGGAGGCGAGTTAGAATGCTTCTGCACCTGTGCAAAGTGTGCGTTTGGCGCGTGCATGCACCCAAAGCAAGCCACGCCCACCGAACCGGTGGCAACAATATTTGAATCTCACCACTGCTTTACAGACCTCTCTAAGCTGGTTTACAGAGTCAGCCTCTTGCCCCCAATAATCTGGGTCCTCATTTTAAACCCCTCGGATGGAGGGAAGGCTGAGTCAGTCTTGAGCCTGGTGAGATTCGATCTGCCAAATTGCAGGCAGTACTGCACTCTAACCACTGTGCCACCAAGGCTCTTATTAAGTGAAACTGTCTACCTCATTGAATTCACTTGTCAGAAGGTCGCAAAAGGTGATCACATGACCTTAGTAACCATCATAAATGTGAGTCAAATGCCAAGCGCCTGAATTTTGATCTCATGACCATGGGGATGCTGTAGTGGTCATAAGTGTGAGAAATGGTCATAAAAGTCACTTTTTTCACCGCTGTTTCAACTTTGAACAGTTGCTGAATGAACTGTTGTAAGTCAAAGATTAGATTGCAGTTACAGATAGTCCTCGATTTACAACTATTAATTTTAGTGACTATTTGATGGTACAACGCACTGAAAAAAGTGATTTATGACCATTTTCACACTTTAACTGTTGCAGCATCGCCATGGTCACATGATCAGAATTCAGAGGCTTTGTAGCTAACTCATATTTATGAGGGTTGCAGTGTCCCCTGGTTATGGGATCATTTTTTTCTAACCTTCTGACAAGGTCAGTAGGGAGGCGAGATTCACCTAACATCCATGTTACTAACTTAACGGCTGCAGTGATTCACTTAACAACTGTGGCGAGATGCTGTAAAATGAGGTAAAGCTCACTTAACAACTGTCTTGCTTAGCAAAATAAATGTTGATCTCAATTGTGGTTGTATGTTGAGGACTAGCTGTAATTCTTGATGGACTCTGCAACCCATGGGGAACCAGCAAGCTTTGTCTTTCTTAGTAAAGCAATGCTTCTCAACCTTGGCCATTTGAAGATGTGTGAACTTCCAGCTCCTAGATTTCCCTAGCCAGCATGCTAGAGTCGAAGTCCACACAATCTCAATTGGCCAAGATTGAAAAGATTGCCCTAGTGGACTTGAAAATGGTTCCAAGTATGGAATTTTTTCAGCTTTCTTTAGACTCTTTCAGTGAGGATGACAAAGGATACATACCATCCTGAACTTCAAGATTTCCTGGCGGAAGTGGGTCATCTGAAGAAGTGGAATAAAGACGAAGCAAGCTCATATGGTTTTTGTTACTGAGGAAACAAAATGTAGAATACTGTAGAATAATATATACCCAAGGGCATAGTATTCTCGTGTGAAAAGAAGGCTAGAATTACAGCTGAGAAATGCTGTTACCCAGTGTTGAGTCTAAAGGGGGCACATGGTTAGGCTGATGGGAATTGTAGTGCTGATGTGTTCAGGTATTTAGATTTAAGAGCTGACCAGTTGCTGTAATGCTGATGCAATGTAAGGCTGATTGCAATAAGGATGAATCAGCATAGCATAGGTATTGCCCTTTTAAGATGAAGTATGGGTCCACAGAAATCTTCACCTTTTAAAGAGGTGTCTATATAAAGGCAGCCATTAGAGTGCATGCTTTCTCTCTTTGTGCCCTGTCTTCATTGTAGAGTTCTCTGTGTAGAGTTAAGAAGATTGACTGCTTGTCAGGTATTTGCCTACCATGTATACTTCTGTATATGTTTCATATATAAACCACTGTTAAATGTGTAAGTCTCTGTGTGCTGTGTTTCTTCTCCATGCTGCTATGAGAGTCCAGGACTTTTGGGGGAGAGAGAGACCATGAAGTTCGTAGTTGCATCATGGAACCTCAATTGCCAGTGATGTTTGAATAAACTCTCAATTAAAACACTGGGAGACAACAGATATTGGTGCCATGTTGATTTCCGGTGTCAAAAGTGAAAGTTCTGACTGAAAGCTTTTTTCCTTCAAAGACCCCCCTTCAATAATTTTGGTTTCCATTTCTGAAGTGGTGTTTTTTTTCCTGGTTATATTTAAGGATTCTTTATTCAAATGGTCTCTTACTAAAGAAAACCCATCAAGCTCCAGGGATGGGGTTGCCAGCTAATTTTATAAACAGCAGAGGGAAGTAGAGATTCTTCCTGATTGTAGCTTAAAAAAGCTGTTAATTTGAAAAATGGCTTCATGTTACTCTTTTGTTGTAATGTTCTCTTTATTAAACCTTTCCCTCTTCTGTTCCTCCCCTGCATTTTTTTTTAACCAAACAGTTTAGTTCAGGGGGGTCAAAACATGGCAACTTTAAGACTTTCGGATTTCGATTCCCAGAATTCCCCAGCCAATATTCTTCAAACTTGGCAACTTTAAGACTTGTGGACTTCAACTCCCAGAATTCCCCAGCCAGCCAAGTCTTAAAATTGCCAAATTTGGAGACCCCTGGTTTCGTGGTTAGGGGTTTCTCATATATTGTTGACATACTGAGTTAGAAATCAATTAAAATGGTGTTTTCTACTGTCCTGACTTAATTGCTCCCGAAGATCAGAAAGAGAGGCACTGAGTAAGCCATAACTGTGTGTACAAGAGAATTCCCTTAAAGGTTAAGTTATCCAGGCAAATGCCATATTCTTGAAGTTCTCTTGGCATTTCTGTGAATGACCTTCTCTCCTCCCAAAGTATTTGATTATTGCTTAAGAAAAACTGATTAAGGAGAACCTGCAGAAGTGTTTAGCAGTAGTTTCTCTAAATGTTACCTTTGCCCTTTGGATATGGAAGGTTTCTACAGCTCCATTTTTTGGTGTCTCGGCAAACTTTCTGGGAAATAAGAGAGAGAAATCTTGCTCTCTCTTTATTTACCAGAAAGTTTGCCGAGACCTGTTGGCTGAAGTTTCGGACTCCAAAATATGCCTTTATACACAATGCCTTGGTAAGACCACTCTTGGAATAATACTGCATCCAGTTTTGGTCACCATTCAAGACATTAAAAAAAAACCCGTTGAGACTCTAGGCCAGGGGTATCAAACTCGATGTCATTGAGAGCCGCATCAGGGTCATGTTTGATCTCGGAGGGCCGGGGGCTGAGGACGTGGCTATGGTGGCCAGTTGGATATCACTCATGTCGGGGGGGGCACCTGTGGTGGCCAAATGCTAAGAGAAGACTTCCCTGAGACTCTCCCTCACAATCATTATAATCTTCCTTCCTTCCTTCCTTCCTTCCTTCCTTCCTTCCTTCCTTCCTT
>NW_020769310.1:863490-885676 GCF_900518735.1 Pseudonaja textilis | reverse complement strand
TCCTTCCTTCCTTCCTTCCTTCCTTCCTTCCTTCCTTCCTTCCTTCCCTTCCCTTCCCTTCCCTTCCCTTCCCTTCCTCGTTCTAAATATTACTTCTTGTTACTTTTTATTCAGTATTTTAAATGTTAATAAAATTTTGTTTTAAAAAAGATTGTCAGAGAAGGTGATCCATTTTTAATCTCATATATACATACACATGCACACACTCTCTCTCTCTCTCTCTCTCTCTCTCTCTCTCTCTCTCTCTCTCTCTCCCACACGCATATATAAGACTGCAGCTGCAAAGATGGTATAGATTTTTTTTCCTGGAGTCCAGTTGTGGTTCTGTTTCTTCCAATGAAAATGAATCCAGTCTAGGACCTATACCGTGTTTATAGTCTATAGTATTGCAAAGGTGGAAGGTATTTGAAAGGTCACCGAATCTAGTCTTGCAACTTGTTTCCTGTCTCCATTCCACCCCCCTCCCAAATTTATTAATTGCACGCTTTCCCTCACATCTGTCTAGGATGCAGTGCCAGCATTAATTGTGTGGTGGTTCACGCTTTTCTAAGCATGCAACCTTTGCTGCAAAGGCATGCTGGGAGCTTTTTTTTTTTTGCTGGCACTGATCCTGTGGTCGCTGATAAACAGGGTTATTTGTTTCTCTTTCTAATTCAGGGTCAGTGGCTTCTCCAGGCTGGAGCACCATATGTGATTCTCCCATGATGTTGCAAGCATCAGAAAACTTTTTCTTTTTTTTTTTAAAGTGACCTGAATTTTGTGGAATTTCAGGGCAGAATGCTAACATCTCAGGAGCTTTCCGTTATCTTGCTTGAAATCTTACAGTATCTGTGCAAAAGCACCAGGTTCTCGCAAGGCAGACTTAATGAGATTTTGGATGGATTTCAAATGTAATTTTTATCAGTTGGATTTCTAGAAAATCTCTTTTCTATTACCTTCTGTTGTGCTGGTCCTGTATTCAGAAGAGAGGTAGCTGTTCAAAACTTGGTTGTGATCTTTTCCTGTCATATTCAAACCACCAAACTTTGGAACCGTTTCAATTAATTAGAGTTTCAGTACTATAAGACTCTTGTATTTGCCAATGCATAGAAGCTACAGTCATTCTCAGATGGCCATTAAAACAAATGTGGAGAAAATGATAAACGCAACAAGAGAATGTTTTTCTTGGAAGTCAGCCAAACATCAAAGTAGTAAAATAAAGTTGTTGTAGCCAGTAAGCCCCCCCACCGCCCCAAAAAAGAACTTCTGGTCTCTGAAAGTTTTCAGGAATTTGGGATGTTGACTGTCTCCTCAGATATCTGATGGATGTGGACTTAATCCTGAGACCTAAATGTTTTTGAACTGATTAGAAAAAAAGAATAATCAAGTTTGATCATCTTTTAACCCAAACTACAGATATTCACTACTACTGCAATAATCATTTTGGTATAATCGTAGCATGGATGAGAATGTTAACTGCAAAATTCCGGCAAAATTAGAGGAGCACCTGCCTCCCCAAAATTGAGAAGGATGCCAAAATGTTCATTAATGCTTGGATGTTATGCAAAACCATATACAGGTAGTCCTTGATGTACAGCCATTCATTTAGTGGCCATTCAAAGTTACAGTGGCACTGAAAAAAGAGACATCAATTTTTCGCACAACTATTTATTGCAGCATCCCCAAGGTCACGTGATTAAAATTCAGATGTTTGGCAACGGTTTCGTATTTATGACAGTTGAAATGTCCCAGGATCAAGTGACTGTATTTTGAGATCTTCTGACAAGCAAAACGTAAGTACCAAACCGGTAGTAACACCAGTTGAATCCCACCCCTGGTTGTAAGTCAAGGACTTCCTATAGGTAGCCCTCAATTTATGATCACATTTGGGGCTAGAAAGTCTGTCACTAAGTGATGCAATTATTAAAGCGAGTCTCATCCAATTTTATGACCTTTTTTCTACTATATCATTAATGAAATCGCCATGGTTGTTAAGAGAATCTGGCTTCTGCCATCTTCTGTCCTTCTGGAAGCCCTTGGAAAGATTGCAAATGGCGATCATCTGACCCCAGGATGCTTCAATTGTTGTACAGGTAGTCCTCGAATTATGACCACAAGTGAGCCTGAAGTTTATGTTGTTCAGTGAAACATTTGTTACATGAGTTTTGCCCCATTTTACAGCCTTTCTTGTCATAGTTGTTAAGTGAATCACTGCAGTTGATAAATTAGTAACCCGGTTGTTAAGTGAATTAAGGCCGCTAAAGAGACAGAGTACCATGAAATTTGGAATTTATGGTATAATTGGTTGCAAGGTAGACACAAAATAAGAGAGATGAATGAAAGGTTATGGTGAAATGAAATAATATGGTATGAATAAACATAAGTATGTATAATTATGTATAAATATGTAAATAATTATGTAAATGTATTAAAATATGATACAAATCAAGAGTAAAATAATTATAATATTTAGCAATATTCTACATACTTAGGAATATATGTCAAAGTGAGTGAACGCTACTACTAATGCGTTGCCATGAACGGAAATATGTTTTTAATTGTAGAATTTGTTTAATAAAGATTTTTTTTAAAGGCTGCTAAAGGTGATCATGTGACCCTGGGACACAGCAATGGTCATAACTATGAACCAGTTGCCAAGGGGATGAATTTTGATCACATGACTGAAGGGCTGCTGCAAGGGTCCTGTGAAAGAACAGACATAAATTATCTTTTTTTCCCCCCCAAGGTGTAATCACTTGTTTAATCCTGAGCTGAAACATGTCATATGTGGTGCCTTTGGGACCCAAATGCCTGATTGAGTCCCCGACTTCAGTGCTGAGTTTCTCAAGTCCAGAGTTCTCTTTTTGTAGGATATATTTATTTATTTAATTTATATCCTGCCTTCGTTATTTTTACAAATAATTCAAGATGCCAAACATCTCTAACACACCTTCCATCTCCCTATTTTCTCCACCACAGCAGCCCTGTGAGGTGGATTGGGCTGACAGAATGACTGGCCCAGTCGCTCAGCTGGTTTTTCATAGCCTAAGACAAGACATGTACTCCTGCTTTCTAGCCTGGTGCCTATGTACATACAGAAAGTTATCTTTTTCAATGCCAGTGTAACTTTGAACAGTCACTAAATGAACCGTTGTAAGTTGAGGGCTACTTGCAAATACATGCCAGTTGCCTACAGCCTGAATTTGGATTATGTAACCATGAGGCTGTAGCCAGATTGTAAGTGTGAGGACTAGTTGCAAGTCACTCTTTTAGCTGCCTTCATAACTTTGAATGGTTGTTAAGGAAATGGAGATAAGCCACCTGTAATAAGAAAACTGAATTAGCATGAATTACACTTAAAAGCCAAAAGGTTAATGAGCAGGATCAGATATGCTATTAGAGAAAGGAGAGTTTCCGACCCAAAGGATGAAAATAGAAATGGATATAAACACTTAGTAAAGATTATAATTAGTTGATAAAACACTCACAACAGAGAGAGACTTTGAGCAATACCTGGCAAGGAAATCGAAACAAGGAAATAATAGGACTTAGGACAGAGGTCTCCACCTTGGCAATGTTAAGGCTTGTGAACATCAGCTCCCAGAATTCCCCAGCCAGCATGGCTGATTGGGGAATTCTGGGCATTGAAGTCAATAAGTCTTCGATTGCCAAGGAGGTCCTTGGAGCGGTGTATTGACCAGAAAAGCTACTGGGTTATTTTAGAGTGGAATTTAATGAAGAATAGGGAATTGGCACACGTTTGCTTCACATATCCTTTCCTAAGTTTGCTTTTTTTTCAGGAAGATGTTCAAACAAGCTAAAACACAGAGGCAATGAAAATGAAGTTATAAGCCACGCAAAGAACAAAGAACCGCACAAAATGAAGTTATAAGAAAAAGTGAGCAAGTCCCTTGCGTCCAGAAAATATCTACCTAAAAGTTCTTAAAGAACCTAAATCCATATGTGCTCATCTTTTCACAAAACATTGGCAAATTTCCTGTAATATGCACACACCTGTTCCCGAAGACTGGAAAACAACCAGGGCGACCTTGAGTGAAATATGCTAAAAATAACATTAGGCCAGTTAGTTTAACATCTGTTCTGAGGAAAAGGTCTGAGAACTTTGTTGAATAGAAAAGAAGCAAAAATGAAAAGAAATCCCATGGCTTCTAAACTTTTTAAAGAACATCCCTAAGCATGTAGACAAGAAAAACCTAATAAATATTGTATATTTGGGTTTTCAAAAGCCTTTGACAGAGTCCCTCACCCATAGCTCCTGAACAAGTCCCATGAGATGAGAGGAAAGGAATCTGTAAATTGTTTTTTTTTTTAAAAAAACCATAAAATAGAGGCAGATAGAGTGACAGTTTGGTGTAGTGGTTAAAGCAGCAGGCTTTTAGTTCTGGCTCAGGCACAAAGCCAACTATGTGTCCTTGGGCCAGTTTTTTTATTTTTAAAAAAATGTTTATTTGTATCCTGCCTTCATTATTTTTACAAATAACTGAAGGTGGTGAATATATCCAACACACTTTCCTTCTCCTATTTTCCTCACAACAACAACCCTGTGAGGTGGGTTGGGCTGAGAGAGACTGATTGGCCCAAAGTCACCCATCCAGCTTTTGTGCCTAAGGCGGGACTAGAACTCACAGTCTCCTGGTGATTGGCCCAGTCATTCATCCAGCTTTCATGCCTAGGGCGGGACTAGAACTCACAGTCTCCTGGTGATTGGGCCAAAGTCACCCATTCAGCTTTTGTGCCTAAGGTGGGACTAGAACTCACAATCTCTGGTTGTCCCAAAGATGCTTTTTCAAAAGGGAACTGGATTTTGTTTTTCCTTGAAGGCATTTCACTTCTCATCTAAGAAGTTTCTTCAGTTCTGGGCCAGATTTTGGCAGAAATATATATATTTTTAACACAAAGTGACTTATTGAAGTTAAATCCAGGGTCTGTCAGAAGAAAATGTTATTTTTACAAAGTGCAGAGTCAAATGGTAGAATTCACAGCCAACAGATGTACTGGCAGCTGATGTGGATGGTTTTAGAATGAATCTGAAAGGTTATAGAAGATTAGGCTTTGAGTAACTGATTAGGCTTTGAGTAATGGCTTTTTCCTACTTCTTGAACCATAAGTAGAAGCCTTTCATGTGAGTTGCTGGGAAATGATACCAGGAGGAGGTAATCCTTCTGTCTAGGCATATGAGTTGCCCAGATGTAGCCAGTTTTTATGACTCTTTCAATGTGGGACCAATGGACTTCAGCATTTTGATGGAGACTAGTTTTTAATTTTTAATGTATTTGTTTCCCACCTTTATTATTTTTATAAATAACTCAAGATGACAAACACATCCAACACACCTTCCTCTTCCTATTTTCCCCTCAACTATCCTGTGAGGTGGGCTGAGCTGCGAGAGAGTGATTGGCCCAAAGTCACCCAGCTGGCCATCATGACTAAGATGGGACTAGAACTCTCATTCTCCTGGGGATTGGTTTAAAGTCACCAAGCTGGCTTTCATGGCTAAGGTGGGACTTGAACTCATGGTCTCCTGCTTTCTAGCCTGGGGCTTAACCATTAGGTCGTGGTGGTGTCACGTGACATAGCGTGACTTTCCCCCCCTTCGCTAAACTGGGCATGGGCGTGGCCAGTGCATGACACATCTGGCCCACGGGCTGCGAGTTTGACAGCCCTGCACTAGACCAAACTGGGCCTCCCAACTACTGGTAGTTGGCTTCATCTGTGGTCAAGTTGCCATTCTTTGCAGCTATTATTTATTTTAAAACATTGATATGGCTGGTCTGTGCTCTGGGCAAGGTGCCAAAACACAAAATCAGCGAAGACAAAAGCAACACGTATCATTAAAACCTAATAAACAACAATGACCAATTACTTAGCTACACTCCTTCTGGTATCATTTCCCAGCAACCCATATTAAAGCTGCTACTTCTGGTTGAAGAAATAGGAAATAGATGAAATTAATTTGCACCTTCTTGGTGCACTTGACTTCTCTATTTTCATCTTCTGGTTGATGGTCCCAGAGCCTCTTGCTTAGTGGGCTCTTTTTACAGAGTTCGTTTAATTGTGTTTTATGCCAAAAATAGCACTTAGGATTCAGAGGTAGGATATTTGTGTGTCAAACTTTCTTTCTCAAAGCTGCTTCCTACATCTCCTGTTGTTGCGGCTAATTTTGGTTGTTTGGTAACCAATACTTGGCACTGTTTCTTTATTCCATTTGTATACCACCAAATCTACCAGATGCTCCCAGTGTTTTGCAATATCAATTATAATTAAAATGTAATTAAAGCCATCATAAACGTTGGTATAAAATCATCCAATAACAATAATAATAATTAACATCAGTCAATTGCAAAATCTTACAGCTTACAGCTTACAAAAGATTGTAAAATTACGTCAGTTATGTGATGACTTGCTTTACAACTGTCATTTAAAAAATTGATTATACAGTAATATAAAATGCAAAAAAGGCAAAAACAAAGCAGGAAAAACAGGGGAAGGGAAGAGTGCAGAAAAGAAGGGAAAAAGAAAGAAAAAGGATTGACTTCCAGCTCCCCTTGGTGCAGTATAATAAAACAGTAACATCCAACTTCAACTTTTTACTTTTCCATAGTAGTATAAACTAGCCATTTCTGTAGCAACAAATCTATTTAATCGGTAAAACCCCAAATCAAAGTTTCATTTTTTTCCAGCTCAAGTACAAAGTCCAGAAGCAGTTTCCAAGTAGAAACAAAAGTACTTATATTTTTTTCTTTCATCAAAGCAGTCAATTTAGCCATCTCTGCTAACTCCATTCTTCCAATGTGGGGATCAAAGTGTCCTTCCATTTTTGCTGCTTTACAACTGTCATGACTTAGGTCCAAAATGGGCAGCTTCATTACAGTTGTAAGTTGAGGATTACCTGTAGCCTTCTCAAGGGAGCTAGGTCTTCACATCATGTGCCCCAAAATATGATAATTTTGAGTCTTGAGTGAGAGCAAACTTTGCATTTAGAGCAGGGGTCTTCAAACTTGACTTTAAGACTTGTGGACTTCAACTCCCAGAATTCCTCCTCCAGTCATGTTAGCTCAGGAATTCTGGGAGTTGAAGTCCTCCAAGCTTAAAGTTGACAAGGTTGGAGACCCTTGATTTAGAAGATCCCTTGGGGACTAATTGTCAAGCTCTGCACAAACTTCAGTCACTATAGGTAGTCCTTGATTTGCAACCATTTGTTTAGTGACTATTCAATGTTACAGTGGCACTGAAAAGTGACTTATGACCATTTTTCACACTTACAACCATTACAGCGCCCCTATGGTCATGTGATCAACATTTGGATGATTGGCAACTTGATCATATTTATGACGGTTGTAGTATCCTGAGGTCATCATATGATACCCTTTTGTGACCTTCTAACACCGTGATGGTGAACCTATGGCATGCGTGCCATAGGCGGCACACAGAGCCATTTGTGCCAGCACACGAGCTGCAGGAAAACTTACCTCACTGGGCATGCATGCGCTTCACAGCTGATTTTTGGCCCGTTTGAGGCCTTTTTCGGCCTCCCAAAGGCTTGAGGAAGGCTTCTGCAGGCTTTGCAGGGCAAAAAGTAGCCCTGTTTTGTCGCTTCCTGTTTTTCTGAAAATATCGGAAGTGACGAAACGGGGCTAGTTTTCGGCCTGCAGAAGCCTCCCACAAGCCTTTGGGAGGCCGAAAACGGTCTCAAAACAGGCCGAAAATCAGCTGTGAGGTGCAGTGCAGGTAAGGGGGTAGTGGGAGTGGGTATTACACACGCTTGCATAGGTGGTATGGGGGGGCGCGCATTGCCTTCTGGGTGCTGACATGCGAGTGCGCGTGTGTAAGCGTGCGCACAATTTTTGTCACAGGAGCCCAAAAAGTTTAGCCACTACTGTTCTCACAAGTAAGGTCATTGGGGAAGCCAGATTCACTTAACAACCGTGTGACTAACTTAACAACTGCAGTGGTTCACTTAACAACTGGGTCAAGAAAGATCATAAAAGTGGCCCAAACTCACTTAATAACTTTCTCACTTAGCAACAAAAATTTTGGGCACAGTTGCGGTCGTAAGTCAGGAATACCTGTACAACTATCACGCATTTGCAACATTCCTCACTCCAAATCTGTCTTAAGAATTCCAATATTTTTATCTGATTTGGTCACTTGGGCGAGGTTCACATGAGTAGCACAGTCTGAAAAAGAGACAGTTCAAAAAAGACAACAAGAGCCAGGATAAATTTTAATTGATCGTGTGTTACTTCATTTAATTGCAGTTAGCATAATTGCAACCCATACATTCCACATTCAGTGACTTAAAAATGTTTGCTGGCCACATTTTAGAAGCATCCCTTCCGAGGTTTTGGGAGGCTGGCGGGAGCTCCGGAGGGGGAAATATGGATGAGTTAAGAGGTTTTTCAGCCTTTCTCCTGTCGCCTTTCCTGGTTCTTTGTTCCAAGTGCCGTCTTTTCCCTCCGCCTCCTTTCCTCTTGGTTGCTCATTAAATGCGCTTCCAAGTCACACAGAAGACCCTCTGCAGCTGTCGAGCAAACCCCACAGATGACCTGGTTCTGCTTTTCTCATGAATGCCCACCTCTGCCGTGGCGTAGGTATTCTTGTCACGTTGGCGCAAGAAATAGTAAAGCCACTGAAAAAAGCAAGGCCGGCCTTGGGTCTCGGAGAAACGAAAAGTGCACCCTGGTAACACCCCCCACCCAGAAAAGATGCTCAAACGCTGGGCAGCTTTTGCAGAAGAACCGTTAATGTATAACTGTTAGGTGAAGGTGCTCATTCTGGTGGCTGGGCGTAAAAGGAATGAACAAATGAGAGATGTGGGTCCTAAGGTCAGGTTCAGCCTGAAAAATGGGAAGAGGAGTGGGTGTGTGCATACATGGATGTCTGTAAAATCACATCGAAACACGTTTCTAAGGAGGATGACTTCATAATTTCCAAGTGGTCATTTTTCAGTCTATTATTGTATGTCCAACATCCTGTTTGGCCAGGAGGATTTGCAATATAATGTTGCAGCCCTGTTCAAATTCCAAACAAGTTGCAGCTAAGCATTGCATTCCTTGTTCATTTCTTTTTCTTTCATCTAACACAGTGGTTCTTAACCTTTTTGAAAGAATCGCCCCCTTGAGCCATTGAGGAAGTAATCATCGCTCTCCCTCCCCCAACATAACCTCTCAATCACAACACAGGGAAATAATTCTTCAATTTATGCAAACATGTTTTTTGTTTTCTTTAAAATTGTCATCAGGACATATCGATGCAAATAATTTATTTCCAGTCTTTTCCCCATATCTCACTGTGTGAAAAATTCTGATGCCACCTGTCACTTTACTCCCAAACTTCGTGATACAAGTATTTCATTATTATCTTATTCATTCAAGACACTTAAATGCGATGACCACTGAAAACAAAACTGAATTGCAAGAAAATGAAATGCCCGAAAAAAACAGTAACATTTAATGATTTAATTACAAGTGAATTTTAAGATGCAAAAAGACATATAAAAAGGGCATAAGAACAAATCGCAATGCAGGAGCTAAGAATTTCAAGACGAAAACTCTGAAACTAAATTAACATTTGAGGAAAATATATATTCATGCACACTGTAAAAAGGGTTAAAGAGACACAAAGAAAATTTTTACAGAGCATTTTAAAACACAGTTCAATCCACTAATAGCGAGCGATCTGATGTTTTTGTACGACAGATATACAGCTGTTCACTGTACGAAAAAAGTCTCAAAAATGTCCCCATAACTTCTCGCTCCATCGCCCCCATATCACCCCCCTTCCGTTCCTTTGCCCCCGCGTCACCCCATTTTGTTCCATTGCCCCCCTGAAAAACATAATCGCCCCCTGAGGGGGGCGATATCGCCCAGGTTAAGAACCACTGATCTAACAGACCTGCTGTGATAGCAACAGCACTTAGACTTGTATACCGCTTTATAGTGCTTTTCCTCCCTCTATAAGCGGTTTTACAGAGTCAGCCTACTGCCCCCAACAATCTGGGTCCTCATTTTATGCACCTCGGAAGGATGGAAGGCTGAGTCAACGTTGAGCCTGGTGGGATTTGAACTGCCAAATTGCAGGCAGCAGAAGTGGCCTGCAGTACAGCATTCTAACCACTATGCCACTGTGCCACATGATGCTGCTTACGACCACAACTGAGCCCAAAATTTATGTGGTAAAATGAGACATTTGTTCAGTGAGCCCCACTTTGTATTTTGCAAATCCCCTTTTTATTTATTGTATTTATTTATATTTCTTATTTCTTAATTGTGCATTTCTCTCAGAGAAGTGCCCTTATTGAGGACATTGAGAGTTTTATCTTTATTTTTAAATGCGAGTTTATTTATTTTGCTGGAAGGATTGATGATGGTTTGGACTGTTAGTTAGCCAGCACAGAAATGAAACAAGTAAATAAATAAACAACACTATTTTATCAGTCTAGGCTGAACTGCTGCTAAATATGCCGTTCTCTCCCCCCCCCCAAAAAAAAAAAAAAAAAAAAAACAACCCCACAGACTAGTAGCAACCCAAAAAAACAACAACAACAAATTTATTATCTTAGAAGCGTCTGTGGGTCACAATTCAATTCATTAGTTCTCTGGAGTATAATCCTTGGTGTGATATGTTTTCTCTCTCACATACACGCTTCTGTGTTTAGGAAGAAAAAGGAAAGAAAGAAAAGAGCAAGAATTTGCTAGAGAGAGAAGGCAACTGGGCTGCAAACCAGCCATCTTGTTTTAATCTGTGAATTGGGCAATCCCAATTTATATCCAGGGTGCTGAGTTCAGTGAGCAAGCCACCATCAAGTTAATCACGGTTGTGTTGTGCAAACATAGCCATCATCACATGACTCCAGGGCAGTGCAACTGGCCATAAATGTGAATCAGTTGCCAGGTCAAAAGTACCTTGTGGGGGAGTCCATTGTAACTTCGAATGGTTGCTAAGCAACCAGTCATAAACCTATATCTGATAGTGAATTGAATTCTAACCCTATTTTTTCCTCTCTCTCAGGGGTATCTAGAGAAACACTGATTAAAAAACAAACTGGTAATTCCGACTGTGCAATCCATGCTCTGGGAGAGAGAGAGAAAACGGGTGAGAGGGGGGCTTTAATTACATCACTGAGGCCACCATCTTGTTTTTTTAAACCAGGGTCTCCACGCTTGGTAACTTTTAAGACTTCATGCCGGCTGCGGAATTCTGGGATTTGAAGTCTACAAGTCTTAATGGGAGAACCCTGTCTTAGACCATACAGCAGATACGCCCGTTTGTTGGAAAAGGCTAACCATGGAGCATGCTCTGCACCTTGGGGGGGTGGGGGAATGACTGTAGCCCTTACTTTATTCCCCCTGCCACTCCAAAATCTGCATTGCAACTCCATGCTTGCTAATGCTTCCTCTGGCATCCTTGGAGATGTCAGTTTGCTGTTAGTTTCTCTCTCTCTCTCTCTCCAGCCTCTTCAAAGGTGGATTTGGCCACCCAGCTTGCCCCCTTCACCTGCCTTTACAGGTGCTCAAAATCCAGGTGCTGAAGTGAGAGCGCTTGTTCTTGGGGCTGTAAAAAGCATTTGCCAGCTTGGGATGGAAATAATCCTGTGCTTGTTTTCAATAGAAGAATGAACTGGCCCCTTTCAAAGCATTTCTCCTCTGACCTCCCAACTCTGTGGGTCTTTGCTGGGCCTCCTAGCTGTTTTTGGCTGCTCAACCCTCTCTCCTTCCGAGGCCTTAGATTTACCTGCTGAGACCTTCAGCAACATTTGTCCTACTTTCAGACGCAGCAAGCCAGCATACCTATTTTAGTTCCAGGCCACCATTTCAGGGCACAGATTGTCAATTATTTAGTTTATTATTAGCTTTTCACCCCTGGGAAGTGGGAAGGAAGCCATTTATATGTTACTTTGCCTCGGGCTTCAAGGTATCTGGGGCTGTTTCTGGCCTTAAGCTCAGGTCCCAGGTAGCTGCTTTATTTATAGGCAACGTGACCATGAGTGAAAGGAAGGCAGATTTTAATTTTTATTACTATTATTATTATTGGTTAATCTTCAATTCCATTCGCAGTCTGGGATTGGTGAAAACGTAACAGTTCAAGTCCAAACTAAGGACCTAAGAGCTGTTAAGGTAATGTTTGAGTAAATATAGGTCAGGGGTGTCAAACTCGCGGTGTCATGACATCATGAGACGTATCGCGACTTTCCCCCCTTCGCTAAAATGGGGGGCATGGCCAGCACATGACACATCCCGGCCCATGGGCCGTGAGTTTGACACCCTGATATAGGTAGTTCCTTTTTTGTCAGAGTCAAAATGTTCAGATCAAATAAGTTCAACATTTCTGTATTATTATTTGCAGAAATATCATTTAGGAGCTTCCGAGCCTGACACAGTGATTATTGATTTTATACTATTGCTTTGAGACCATAAATTCCCTTTGCTACAAAATACAGGTAATCCTTGCTTTGCGACCACAGTTGAGACTAGTAACTTGGTCATTAAGTGAAGTGGTCATCCACTGAAAAATGATTATATCTTACTTAAGCCTTCCTTTGTCTTATAGACTAAGAAGATTGTAAATGTGAGGGCTGGTAGCAAAATTACTTTCTCATCACCATCATAATTCTGAAGGGTTGGTAAGTGAAGAAGTCACTAAATGAGGACTACCTGTAAGGACAAAACCGAAATAACCTTTTGTACCAAGTTGATAACATTACTGTTGGGATGGTTTCATACTCTATATCAAACCATGATATGTTTTAATTCCAATTTGTTCAATAAACCCAAAGATTGGTTTTATGTTGAGCCATAAGCGGTGTCGACAGTCCACAGTGGTTGGGTCCATGCTAAGTCAAAACCAAGCAAAGAAATGTGACCTGTGAATCTCTTAAGCTTTTTCTGGATAAATACCTAAACCTTTATAAATTAAACAGCTAAATAACAGAAATAATAGGGATATATAGTCATGGGACTTTGGGGCTCAGACCCTTAGATTTCCTTCTCTAGGTAAAGGGAAAGGTTTAGGCTCTAGGGGGTGGTGCTAATCTCCGTTACAAAACTGAAGAGCAAGCGCTGTCCAAAGACGTCTCTATGGTCATGTGGCTGGCATGACTAATTGCCAAAGGCACACGGAAGACTGTTACCTTCCCACCAGAGTGGTCCCTATTTTTACATGCTTTTGAACTGCTAGGTTGGCAGAAGATGGAACAAGGAACGGGAATTCACTCTGTTACGCAGCCCTAGGGATTCAAACTGCTGAACTGCTGACCTTTCTGATCGACAAGCTCAGCGTCTTAGCCACTGAGCCACCGTGTCCCTTAAAGCTTCTCTATACTTATACAAAACTGGTTTTTGCCAAATCTACTGCAAGGAGACTTTTGGTGTGTTGGCTTTTTGATCTACAGCCAGGTGATGTATTTGCACTGTGTACAAGAGGCATTTACCACTTTGGGGTTAATTAGAAATTCGTTCCCATAGTAAATACCATCTCCCACCAGGTGAGGGCACTCATTCTCTACATGGGGTTGGCACTGCCAAATCTTTTTGGTTAGGCCTTTGAAGGAATAACATTGGCACTTTGGAACTTTGGAGTTGGAGAAGACTCCTGGGAATACCATGGATGGTCAAAATAATAATAAACATATAAACCAATGGATCACTGAACAAATCAACCGCAGCTCTCGCTTGAGACCCAAATGATGATGCTCAAATTATCCTACTTCAGACACAAGATGTGAAGACCAGTTCTCTGGAGAAAGTTCTAATGGTGGAAAGAGTAGAAGGAAAGGGCAGAAAACAACCAGCTGCAAGGTGAATGGAGTCCATTAGAGTTGGAATACCTGGAGGACCAGGATTGGAGACAAATCTTCACAGAGAAAATCCATCAGTGTCAAGGATATTCAACCTTGGCCACTTTAAGACTTGTGGACTTCAACTCCCAGAATTCCCCAGCATGGCTGGCTGACTGGGGAATTCTGGGAATTGAAGTCTTCAAGTGGCCAAGGTTGGACACTCCTGATGTATGAGGTTGCTAGTTGACACTGACTTGTTGGCAAGTAATTAATCAATCAACCTCTTTGGCAATTGTAGGACAGACTTCCTCAATCTGAAGGCTACCCACACATCTGAAAGGTCTCCAATTAGACAAATCTAACTGGAGTATTCAAAAGTAATAGTTACAGCCTGTCCTTTAGGAAGACCCTTGAGACTTAGCTGAGTGTGTTCCTGTGTGGTCCTTTTAAGCAACAACAATGGTGTAATGCAGCTGATTTGTTTCTGCAAGCCTCCTTCTTTAAATTGTTTTTTAACCGGCTACAAGTCTCCCAGAGGCGTTGTCAAAGTGGGTGGTCTTAAAAAAAATCCAAGATTAAATAAACAAATCATGAATTCAGCCTTGAATAACTTCCTCCCAAGCTTGTGGCCATCACCAAGAATTCCATTTAAATCAGGATTTAGTCATACCTGGGCTTCTGCAGATGTTTTGGACTACAGTTCCCATCGTTTCTGATCATTCAACATGCTGGCTGGAACTGAATAGAATAGGGTAGAATTCTTTATTGGCCAAGTGTGACTGGAGACACGAGGAATTTGTCTTGGTGCAAATGCTCTCAGTGTACATAAAATAAAAGATAACATTCGTTAAGAATCAAGAATCATAAAGTACAACACTTAATGATAGTCATAGAGAACAGTTGAGCAATCAAATCATACTAGGAAACAGTCAATATAGATCTTAAGGATATAAGCGACAAAATTACAGTCCTACAATCACAAGTGGGTGGGGATGGATAATAAGGAGTGACGAGATTAACAGTAATAGTAGTGCAGACTACTATTGGTTCATAGGTCTCCATTATGGAGAACACCTTGTTGACTAAAATTCTTCCTGTAGTGTTTTTGTTTTCTCTCTGATTGGAACATTGTTCTCTCCCCAACCTCCAGTTGCGTGAATTTTAAATAATGCCTTGAAGTGCCAATTTACTTCATAAACAGTAGATGAATTTTACTTTCAGACCTGGAACCCGATGGCACAACACTGTTTAGCTGAGATAATATTATGAATCCCTTTAGTTTGATTTTGTACCTGACGTATCTCTAAGCTATCTTGGTATCTAAGAGAAATCTGGCAGTCCTTTAGGCCTGGATGAAGGGTCTTGCCTTAAGGCAACGGGGTGATTTCAGGGCTGAGCTATGATTTCAAGCTCACCACTCGGTCTTTTAACTGCTACCGTACCGTTAGACACATAATAATACATTTATAACTTTCAGCAGAGCAGTGTTGCATTTCAGCATTGGCTCTACTTGCTTTTAAACATTAAGGCCCAATTTTACTCTCTTATGCTGCGGTGTCCAAGCCACATTTAATAAGCTGCAAGAAACTGGAAAGCCAGACTGTCAGTCTTCTTAAGGTTGCTTCCTGAAGTGTTTGCTTTGGCACCTCATTCATTTTGCGACCTTATTTTTCTCTTTGGAGTTGCTACAAATCAGACGCTGGTTGCGGCAGACTTAGTTTCCGTGAAATCCATGGGAAAAACACATCCCCAGAAATCCAATTAAGCTGGAAAGGAAGTGCTCCTACATCTCGTTCCTGATCCTTGGGCAGGAGATGCTTCTCTGTATAGGAAGTCCTCTGTTTACAACCACAGTTTCCATTGCTAAGCATGGTACAAGTCGTCCTCGACTTACAACGGATCATTTAGTGACCAAAGTCACAACAGCCCTGAAAAAAGGGACTTATGACCGTTTTTCACAGTTACAACCATAGCAGCACCCCCCAGGATCCTATGATGTTTCCAGTGTCTTTTTCCCCACTTGGAAGTGAACCCAGAAGGATAATTCTTCCAACAGATCAAAATTCAGATGGTTGGCAACTGACTCATACTTACAGCCGTTGCTGTGTCCCAGGGTCAGTTGATCCCCTTTTGCGACCTTCTGACAAGCAAAGTCAGTGGGGAAGCCAGATTCACTTAACAACCGGGTTACTAACTTATCCGCTGCATTGATTCACTTAACAGCTGTGGCAAGAAAGGTCATAAAACAGAGCAAAACTCACAACAAATGTCTCACTTAACAACAGAAACATTGGGTTCGTTTGTGGTCATATTTTGAGGGATTACCTGTGGTTTTTTTAATGAGTTGCGCCCAATGTTATGATCTTTCTTGCCTTAATTGTTAAGTAAATCACTGCAGTTGTTGAATTAGTAACACAGTTGTTAAGTGAATCTGGCTTCCTCATTTCCTTTGGTTCTTAGGAGGTCACAAAAAGGGATCACATGACCCTGGAACCGCCATAAATATGAGTCAGTTGCCAAGCGTCTGAATTTTGATCACGTGGCCATAGAGATATTGTGACAATTGTCAATGTGAAAACGGTCATCAGTCACTTTTTTCAGTGCTGTGTAACTTTGAACGGTCATTAAATAAGTGATTGTAAATTTGAACCTGTACTAAATTGGCACCAGATAAGGGTCAATGGGATTCAAGAAGAGTTGGACTCAGATTGTTTGCGGCAACGTATGGGGATGGACTCTAAGCTTATGATGTGCTTAACTCCACCCACTAGTTCTCCTACAGAATGCCATTTGGGCCAAGTGCTCCTAATGGGCTCTAAAAATCCCAAATGTAGCGATTGGACCTCAAACATTGGGGACTCCTGAATTAACGTACAAGTAACTTTTTGTGAAATACATCCATTTGATCAGATAAATGGCGTATAGGTCTGTTGGGTTCGGAGTTCAACTCCTGGTCTTGTCAAGGAGAAATGCTTGATTAAATTGTTAGGATATTAGAAAATTAGAAAAATGAAATATAGGTAATGCAAACAGTGGGCTTTTCAGCACTGCGGTTTTTAGCTACTTGGAAAGTGGCTGGAAATGAAACTGGCTTATTAAGAAAACCTTTCCAGATTTCACACTTTTCTCTCTCTCTCTTTTTTGGCCACCAAAATGGCTTGAAGTTCTGTCCAAGTTATGTTTACCATAGACTCTGATTGGTGGAATTTACCTTTCTACTTGGAAAGAGAGAAAGAGAGAGAGAGAGAGAGAGAGAGAGGGAGGGGGAGGGAGAGAGAAAGAGGGAGAGAGAAAGAATGAAAGAGGTAAGAAAGGAGGATGGAAGATAGAAGGAAGGAAAGAGCAAAGAGCAAAGAAGGGAGGGAGGAAAGGAAGAAAAGGGTGGAAGGGAAGGACCAAGTAAGGGAGAGAGAAAGGATGGGAAGGAGGAAGAAGAAGGAAGGAAAGAAGGAAGGAAGGATAGAAGGGAGGGACAAAAGAGGGATGGGAGGGAAGAAAAGAAGTGAGGAAAGAAAAAAGGAAAGAGAAAAGAACAAAAAAAAAGAAAAAAAGATGGAAGAGACAGAGGAAGGAAGGAGCATAGTTTTAAAATTTTTCCACAGTCCTGAATTTTAAAAGGAAACTGAAAGGATACTGGTCAGTTTCACCTGGTTTAAAAAAAAGCCGGTATATCATCTCCCCTAGTAGATCTTATAAAACAAAAAAGAGAAGCCATCTGTTCATGAAGTTTTGCCAGTTTTCTTACCATTAGGACTAGAAAAAAGAAAACGGCAGAATTACTGTCAATTTTACCTGATTATAAAACATCATTGCTAGGCAAGTTTTCCAAATAGCAACTATTATTGTAATTATGGTCATGCTCCATAATGGAAACTTAGTAAACATTTAGAGTGGTAGTTTTGCTTACAAGGAACGGAAGTGCAACAAGCTGAACAGTATAAAGGTGAGCTAATACAAGATGCAGAGCGCAAGTTTTGATGTGTATAACCCCAAAGCACAAGTGCCCATTGTATTATTTGCTGGCTGTGCATATGTTACCGATGACTTATGTTCTTGACCTCCAGAAATGGGAGGTGTCTCATGCTGTGCTAAGCTGGAAGTGCGGATCTGCCCAGTGATAATTGCATCTAAATAATTGTCATTTGCAAAGCAGTAATGAGCCACAGTGGAGACGTTCTTGCACTGACAGCTGATGCACGGGGATCTCAATCAGGAATCTCTTAATCCAGGAGAAATAGATTGGATTCGCCCTCCTAATGAGATTGAGTCAGCTTTAGGTTTGCTGCAATATATGAATCTAGCCCTTAGTGTTTTGTAAACTACAGATTAGGATAATTTTGTGTACCCAGAAAACCCTGTTTTGTTCTGCAAAATATAATTTAAGCAAACGACAGGTAATCCTTAACATACAACCACAATTAAGTCCATGTTGCTAAGTGAGACATTTGTAAAATGAGTTTTGCCCCATTTCATTTGCCACAACCCAGAGGTGGTATTCAGCAGGTTCTGACCAGTTCTGGAGAACCGGTAGCGGAGATTTTGAGTAGTTCGGAGAACCGGCAAATACCACCTCTGACTGGCTGATTGGCTGGGTCTTCTTTGGTTGCCCTGTGCAGGAGTACAGAGCTGGAAAGCAGGTTAGTGGGGTGGGGAGCGAATGGGGATTTTGCGGCATCCTTCCCTTGGAGTGTGGTGGGAATGGAGATTTTGCTGTATCCTTCTGCCACGCCCACTAAGCAACGTCCACCATGCCACGTCCACCAAGTCACGCCCACAGAACCAGTAGTAAAAATTTTTGAATCCCACCACTGCCGCAGCTGTTAAGTGAATCACTGCAGTCATTAAGTCAGTAACATGGTTGTTAAGTGAATCCGGCTTCCCCATTGACTTTTATGGTCAGGAGGGCCACAAAAAGGGGATCGCATAACCCCGGGACACTGCAGCCATCATAAATATGGGTCAGTTGACAAGCGTCTGAATCATGTGACCATGAGAATGGTGCAACGGTCGTAAGTGAAAAACTGGCCATGTGACTTTTTTCAGTGCCATTGTAACTTTGAACTGTCAAGGACTACCAATATAGCCCATCAGAATGCATGAAAAAGTGCCTAATTTTTTTTAAAAAAACCTTCACTAAGTGGCAATTATTTGGCAACCAAGTTTGTCGCTGATTTTGTTACTTGTCCTTATTTAGTGAGGGGAACCGGCTGCTCATCAGAGATTGCTGCCTCTGTGGGATGTGATAAAGCCCACACAAAATGCACGGAGATTCCCTAGTTAATTGCCTTATGGTTGACCTCATGTTTGGGTGTCTCCACACCTTGTGGGTTGTTGAATTGTGCAAAGAAGGAAATGTATTCTTCTTTAAGCAAATTCTATTTGTGTGACGTTCGCCAAGGATAGCCGTAGGTGGATTAGCTAGGTTGCTCTGTTCTAGAGAAACTCTGGGAAAGCTAATTATTTCTTAATAGCAAGTTATTGGAAGCAGTTAAAAGCAGAAAGGGATGTCACTTATGCTTGTTTTGTTTTCTTCCAAACAACAGTGGGAATATTTGTTAATCAAAGGGACAGAAAGCACTTGAGTCTTTTTAAAAAAAAAAAAAAATCCTGAAAGTGAGAAATATTAAGAAGTATTTAAAGAAAAGAACTTTCAGTGCTTAGCTTTAAAAATGTGGGTTCAAATCTTTGTCGATAATTGTGGGGCTGAATTTGCATTATCCATCCCATTCTTCTTCCCCACACCAACTTGCCTCCTTTTTGAACAGTTCCTAGATGAATAGGGCACAGGTCATTCTCCCCATGTTGGAAATAATTGGCCTACAGGTAACCCTCAATTTATGACCACAGTCGGGAGCAGAATTTCCGTTGTTAAGCAAGGTGGTCACATCCAAATTTAGGATCTTTTACGGCCACGGCTAAAAGAATCACTGCAGTTATTATGTGAATCATGCAGTGATTCAGCGAAACTGGCTTCCCCAGGGGTGGGCTTCAAAAATTTCAGCAATAAGTTCTCTGCCCGGTTGCTGGGTGGGCGTGGCCATGGTGGGCGTGGCCTAGTTGGCCTCCTGCATCACGGGTGGGGGGGACGTTTTCACCTTCCCCAGGCTCCGGAGGCCTCTGGGAGGGTGAAAATGGCCTCTCCCGGGTTTCAGAGGCCCTCCGGAGGCAGGAAACGGGCCCGGTTTTGGACTTCCAGGAGGCCTGTTTCCCCCCCCCCCCGAACCTCCTCACAGACCCTGCACTTACCTTGCATCCAAAACGGGTTATGTGGAGACTCCTGGAAGCGGCGGGAAGGGCAGGGCCGGCCAGGCGTGGGATTTGGCGGTTCTCCGAACCAGCCATAACATTAGCAACCGGTCCTCCTGAACCCAGGAGCACCCGTAGCGGCCCACCCCTGGCTTTCCCCCATTGACTTGGCTTGCAAGCTGCCATCTTGGAAAATCTCAATTGGTGATCACATGACTGTGGGACAGTACAACTGTTATAAGTACATGTTAGCACCCAAATTTTGATCACATTTTAGAAAGTTAACACCCAACCCCTGTCCTAGAAAAAGGAAGTATTTTAGGAAATATTTAAAAAGGAAGAATATGATATTTCCCAAAAGGAAAAACATATTTTTCCAGAAAGAAAGCAACCCCCACCTTCCTTAATAGCCCTCAGCGGATGCCAGCACTTGAAAGATAAAGAGCTTATTGAAAGAAGCCAAGTATCTAGGTAGCTCTATTCACAGGCAAATAGCCCTCAGTCAAGATCCAAACCAGGACAAAGCCATTAATCCAGAGCAATAGCAATAGCACTTAGACTTATATACCACTTTGCAGTGCTTTACAGCCCTCTCTAAGTGGTTTACGGAATCAGCCTATTTCCCCCAACAATCTGGGTCCTCATTTTACCCACCTTGGAAGGATGGAAGGCTGCCTGAGTCAACCTTGAGCCTGATGAGATTCGAACTGCCAAATTGCAGGCAGCCGGCAGTCAGCAGAAGTAGCCTGCAGTACTGCACTCTAACCACTGCGCCATCACGGCTCTTAATAGGAATTGCCCAACACCCTTTCAGAACATGAGCTCCTTCATTGCATCATCTCAGCAGCAAACTTCAACAAACCTTGGAGCTCAGGCAACCTACAGAGTCAGCTATGACCCCTACATAACCCTTACAACAGCCAATAGAATACATGTTCTTGCACAGGAACAGGAAGCTCAAGTGCAAAGCCCAAGAGAAGGTATAAAAACCCCTCATTCTCAACTCCATGTGGTCAGCAGCACCAGAACCATGTCCCAGGTGGTTCTGCTCATCAATAAATGGACCCTCTTTTCCATCAGCCTCCAGCCTCCATTTGGTCTCCAGTGCCTTTCTCCTGGCTTGGAACTAAACCAAAATGGATATTTCTTCCAACAACAAGACCATGGGGAATGCTGTGATGGTTGTGAGAGGACTAGTGATAACTCACTTTTTTCAGTGCCATGACTTACGACCACAATTGGGGCTAAAATTTCTGTTTCCAGGAAGTTGTTAGGTGAATCATGCCTAATTCTATGACCTTTTTTGGTCACGGTTGTTGAGTGAATCACTGCAGCTGTTCAGTGAATCACGCAGTCGTTAAGTGAATCCGGCTTGCCCCATTGACTTTCCTTGTCAGAAGCTGGCTGAGAAGGTTATAAGATGATGATCACATGACTGGGACAGTGCAACCAGTGGTGAGATCCAGAATTTTTTACTACCAGTTCTTTGGGTGTGGCTTTGTGGGCGTGGCAGGGAAAGGATACTGCAAAATCCCCATTTCCTCCCCACCCCATTAACCTACTTTCCAGCTCTGTTCTCCTATGCAGGGCTACCAAAGAAGACCCAGCCAATCAGCTGGGACTCGGGAGGCAGAGAAGAGATGGGGGCAGGGCCAGTCAGAGGTGGGATTTGCTGGTTCTCCGAACTACTCAAAGTTTCTGCTACCAGTTACACTGGGTGGATCCCACTCCTGCTTATATGTTTATACTGTATATTCTGTTCATATGTATACTTGTTTTCTTATACATGCTTGACAAATAAAATAAATCAATAAATAAATATTTATGGCTCCTATTTATGATGGTCCCGGGGTCTTATGATCACCTTCATACAAGCAAAGACAATCTGGAAGCCAGATTCATTTTACAACTTTTCTTACAACCACCACAGTGATTCACTTAACAACTGTGGCAAGAAATGTCATAAAATGGGGGCAAACTCACATAACAAAGGCCTCGCTTAGCAGCAGAAATGTTGGGCTCTTTTGTGGTCATAAGTTGAGCACAACCTATACTTGCCATGAACATGTAATTTCTTTTCCAGATCTCTTTAATGGTTCTCTCACACAGCAATAGAATAGAATAGAATAGAATAGAATAGAATAGAATAGAATAGAATAGAAT
>NW_020769310.1:839412-863480 GCF_900518735.1 Pseudonaja textilis | reverse complement strand
ATAGAATAGAATAGAATAGAATAGAATAGAATAGAATAGAATAGAATTCTTTATTGGCCAGGTGTGTGATTGGACACACAAGGAATTTGTCTTGGGTGGTAAATACTCTTAGTATACATAAAAGAAAAGATAACATTCGTCAAGGTCATTTTTGAATTCCTTTACAGCTTTCTCTCTCTCTCTCTTTTTCTTCACAAGCCCTATAATCCTATATTTTGTTCTGGTTCATTTCATTTCTCTTTCCAAAGTGGGAAAGTTTTTGCCTGTGTGAAATTTCCTTCCATTGCTTCCAACCTGTTTTTATAACCACTCAAGATATATTAAATTGCTCGGTCTCTCGCCCAATTTTGTGTCCTCGGTATATTGGATTAAGTATTCTTTTCGCCTCTCCTTCCAAGTCATTAAAGAAAGTGTGCAAATCTCAGGAGTGAATCTTGGAACACCTTCCTTCCATACTTCCTTCCAATCTGATGAGACTCATTGATGAATGCCCTTTGAGTATGATTTTCAAGCCAATTATATATCCCTTTAATTGCCACTCATTTCAAACCACTCCAAACTGTCTGGTTAATCAGAATGTCGTGGAGTACTTTGTCAAAGGCATGGCTGATATTAACATGTTATTTTACCTACTGCGTTTACCTAATTTACTAAAAAAGTTGCTAAGCCAGTAATAAGATAAGTTTAGCAGAGTATTGGAAATAGACTGGTGGGATAATTGAAACCCTTACTTGGGTGATTAAGGTAAAGGTTCCCCTCGCACATACGTGCTAGTTGTTTCTGGCTCTAGGGGGCGGTGCTCATCTCCGTTACAAAGCCAAAGAGCCAGCGCTGTCCAAAGACATCTCCATGGTCATGTGGCCGGCATGACTAAACGCCAAAGGGGCACAGAACGCTGTTACCTTCCCACCAAAGTGGTCCCTATTTTTCTACTTGCATTTTTTACATGCTTTCAAATGGCTAAGTTGGCAGAAGCTGGGACAAGCATCCGGAGGTCACTCGGTTACACGGCGCTAGGGAACCGCCAACCTTTCTGATCGACATGCTTAGCGTCTTAGCCGCTGGGTCACCACGTCTCTTCACTTGGTTGATTAGGGACCATCAAATCATTTTTGACTCCTAGCAACCATAGAGTTAGATTAGCCTGGTCCTTTCAGGTGTTCCAATGGTGTAGCCCACACCATTATAACTGGATTCATCCACCTCAATGCTGGTCATCCTTTTCTTCAATTTCCTTCCACCTTTCCTATCATTAGAACCTTTTCCCCCCAAAAGCAGGATCTTCACATCTTATAGGGAAAATAGGACAATTTGAATCTGGTCATTTGTACTTCGAGTGAGAACACTGGTTTGATTTGTCCTGACAAATCATGGTAAGTTTTCTTGGCCATCCACCATATTCTCCAACACCAACGTTCAAAAGCATCTTCCTATCCTATTTCTTCAGCAGCTGAATTAGATGAGGAGGAGGAGGCCTGGGAGTCAGGGTCAGCATCAAGGCAACCTGAGAGCTCCAAGGGTTAAGAGGGAATGGAGCCGGCAGAGAGAGAGAGAGAGAGAGAGAGAGGTGGAGCTTGGGCCATCCGTCAGCCCTCAAATGGAGAGTCAACAGCCCCCAAGTCTGGAAATGGCTGATGAGGAAGAGGAGGAACAGCTGGGTGCAGTGCCTGACACGTAGATACGCAGAATGCAGAGGAGAGGAGAGCAGTGGAAATCTATGGGCCGATCCTTGGAACAGAAGAGCCACTGCTGCTAGTAAAGCCCCACCCTAGCTCTGGGGATAAAAGGCGGGGGGCGGAGATGGATAGGTGTGGCACACAACTGTTCATCTCCCTGCCGGACAGACTTGTTAGCCTGCGGTGAGTAAGAAACTTTCTGCCTGGGCTGCCAGCAATCCTAATAAAGGAATCATTGATTTAACTTCAGAGGGTTTGTCATGTTTGAGGAGATGGGTCAGAACAGGTTTTCCAAACAAAATTAATATGGACAGTCTAATTAAACTGGTTCCTTATTTGAGCCTGAAAACAATGCTTTGGATTTCAGCCCTTGTTCAGCATTCACTCTATTTCCTTATGTGTGGGCTCAGGAATTCTGGGAGTTGAAGTCCACAAATCATAAAGGGCCACTTCCTCATCCGTGATGAGTGGCTTGAATTGTATGGTGCAATCCTGTCCTGAGACGGCTGAATGAACAGACACATGGGGTTTTGTACCTCAGATTCAGAGCTATAAAAGCTAACACAAACTCATTAAGTATAACTTAAGAGGCAAACAAAAAAGCCAAATCCGAGTGTAATGAAATTGATTTATTATGATCGCATGTTCAGGCAGCAAACAGCAGTTTGAGGCCACATTTAAATTAATTTGTGCTTAGATAATTGCTGCTTCTACTCTTCTCTGTAAAAGCTGCCCTAATTCTCTAGAACAGCCTCCCTGAATCGGATGCCCACAAAATGTGCTGAAAGGCAGTTTTTATTTCCTTCAGCCCGGCTGGCTCATCAAAGGGCACCTGTTTGCGATTTCCGAATTTCAGGAAAGCTGCTGCAGGAGTTTGGGGGAACTTCTGATTTTCCTTTGTAGTTTGTTTAAACGATTCCATGCTGTCGTGTCGCTCTTCAAAGCCGAGGGCATTCTGTGCCTTGGTCAACGTGGCCTGATAAAATTGCATTATTTTGTAAAGTCTTGGTGTTTCTTTCGCTCACCTCCTTGCCCTTCTCATAAATCTCTCTTTCTGTGTACAATTTGTTTAAAGCCATCCATTGCTCAGTTTTCCCAGACCTGCTTACTTCTCTGGGCCCACCGGCAGGGAAGCCTTTGCTAAACCAAGGTGAATGCGTATTATGGCGCTCAGCCTCCAGATTGGTTAAATCCATTGTTGGAAGAATTATCCTTCTGAGTTCAGTTCCAAGTGGGGGAAAAGAAACTGGAAACATGGAGGCTGTTTGGAAAGATGGTTTAATGGTGGGCAGGACCACGTGGCTTGGAGCTCCAAAGAAGGAAGGGCTGAGTGTGCCTGGGTTTTATACCCTCTGTTGGGATTTGAATTTGAGCTTGTGTTCTGATTGGTTGTCAGACTCCCATGGGGACATGCAGGGGCAACGCTGTAGGCTGTCCTGAGTTCCAGGCTTGGTTGAGCCTTGGTTGTAATGAAAGGGCTTTGAGCAATTCCTATAGCTCTACCTGGAGATCTTTGTTATGTAAAATAGGCTGGCTTAGGCCAGAGTAATGGCCCATTAGCAAAGGGGTGTGTGTGAGTTTCTGCTTCTGAGTTTCTACTCTTTTTAGGGGAAATATTCTGCCTTTTTAATATTTCCTAGTATATTTCAATTTTCCAGGAATGGGGTGGGTTTTAACTTCCAACACCATAAAGCATTTGGGAAACTATCTGTTGAGAAAGTTAAAATTCCTTTTTTGTTTGAGTGGAGAGGTAGAACATGCTTCTCATAAAGCAGGAAGGGTTTTTTTTGGACACACACTGTTGGAAGGAATGTCCATCTGGGTTCAGTTTCAAGTGGGAAGAAAGACACTGGAAACATGGAGGCTGATTGGAAAGATGATTTAATGGTGAAGCAAGAACCACCAATTCTAAGAATCAATTCTGTAATTCTGAGTAGCTGACCATGCGGAGAAGAGAGAGAGAGAGAGAGAGAGAGAGAGATATTTAAACCCTCTCTTGGGCCTTGCCCTTGAACTTCCTGTTCCTGTGCAAGAAATGTATTCTATTGGTTGTTGTCCGACTCCCATATGGAGTAATGTTCACCTGAATCAAGTTTGGTTGAACCTTGGGCTGAGGTAATATCCCCAGATGCCATGTGGTGAGCTCTGATGCTAGGTGGGTAGAGGGCTAATCCTATTCTGTCCTGGGGGGGGCGAAGATTGTTTGTCTTGTAGATAGGCTGGCCCAGTCTTTCTGGGGATAGTGACAAAGGTGGGGGCTGCTTTCCAAGAACATGTTTCTCCTTTTCTCACCCAGGGAGGTATAATATTCTGCCTTTTTAATATTTTCTAAAATATTTCATTCTTCTAGGAGAGGAGTGGGGGGGCTAACTTTCTACACACACACACAATAATCTTAGTTCTCCTTTTTGAAACGCAGGTAGTCCTCATCTTACAATAGAGCCCAAAATTTCTGTTGCTAAGCAAAACATTTGTTAAGTGAATTTTGCCCCATTTTAAAATGCCTTGTATATTTCTTGTCTGTTTGTTTCTTTGCTATTGACAATCCTCATTGGCTCTCCTCCTTTTGAAAAGCGGTTTCCAGTAGCAATATGGAGCCTTGGTGGTGCAGTGGCTAGAGTGCAGGACTGCAAGCTACTCCCACTGCAATTTGGCAGATCGAATCCCACCAGGCTCAAGGTTGACTCAGCCTTCCATCTTTCCGAGGTGGGTAAAATGAGGACCCAGATAGTTGGGGGCAATAGGCTGACCCTGTAAACCGCTTTGAGAGGGCTGTAAAGCACTATAAAGCGGTATATAAGTCTACGTGCTATTGCTATTACCTATATGAGTGGGAGTACAGGTAATCCTCGACTTATGACCACAATGGAGCCCAGAAGTTCTGTTGCTAAGTGAGAAATGTGTTAACTGAGTTTTGCCTCATTTTACAATCTTTCTTGCCACAGTTGTTAAGTGAATCATTGCAGTTGTCAAATTAGTAACAGAGATGTTAAATGAATCTGGCTTCCCTATTGGCTTTGCTCGTCAGATGGTCACAAAAAGCAATCACGTGACCCTAGGACACTGCAGCTGTCATAAAAATGGGTCAATTGTCAAGCATCTGAATTTTGATCATGGGACTGCTGGAAGAAATATCCATCTGGTTCAGGTCCAAGCAGGGAGAAAGACACTGGAAACATGGAGGCTGATTAGAAAGATGGTTTATTGAGGAACAGGACCACAAAGGTTTAAGGGCCTGAGCAGCTGAACACATGGAGTGGAGAAATGAGGGTTATTTATACCTTCTCTCAGGCCTTGCCCTTTAGCTTCCTGTTCCTGTGCAAGAAATGTATTCTATTGGCTGCTGTAGGGGTCATGTGCAAATCATAAGAGTTTGTCTGAGTTAGGTTTGGTTGAAGCCTGGGCTGATGTAATGTCCTGTAGGAAGTTAGCACCCACCCCTCTCCTAGAAAATTGAAATAGCCTAGGAAATATTAAAAAGGCAGAATATTTTCCCTAAAAAGAGTAGAAACTCAAGAAGCAGAAACTCACCTCAGAAGCAGAATCTCACCCCCACCTTTGTTAATGGGTGGGACATTAAGGCCTGGACCAGAATACTTTACATAACAAGGAACTCCAGGTAAAACTATAGAAATTGCCAAAAGCCCTTTCAGTGCATAATCATCCAGCAAGGCTCAACCAAGCCTGGAACTCAAGACAGCCTACAGAGTTTCCCCTGGGAGTCTGACAACCAATTAGAATACAAGCTCCAATTCAAATCCCATCAGAGGGTATAAAACCCAGACACTCTCAGCACCTCGAGCCTTTTTTTCTTGATCTCTTCTCACCATGAAGCATGTGATCATCCTTCTTTGGAGCTCCAGGCCATGTGGTCCTGTCCACCATTAAACCTTCCAAGCAGCCTCCGTGGTTCCAGTGTCTTTTTTTCCACTTGGAACTGAACCCAGAAGGGTATTTCTCCCAACAGTCCTTAGAAGGTTTTGCAATGCAGTGAGCTCTGCTGCTAGAAGGTTAATCCTATTATGTCCTTGAAGGTCATGTCTTAATCCCATCACCCTGGAGCTGAAGGTCTTTTGTCTTGTAGAAAGGCTGACCCAGTCCTTCTTAATGGGCACCCAATATGTGCTGGATATGCTGGAGCTGAGTTTTTTGTCTCCCTTAATATTTCCATTTCTTGGTTAGGGGAAATACAATATTCTGCCTTTTTAATATTTTCTAAAACATTTCACTCTTCTGGGAGGGGTGGGTGCCAGTTTTCTACATGACCATGGGAATGCTGCAAGAGTCATAAATGTGAAAAATGGTCATAAGTCACTTCTTCAGTGCTATTGTAACTTTGAATGGTCACTAAATGAATCGTCAGTATAAGTTGAGGATTAGCTGTATTCAAAATTAGCAAGATCAGAAAGAAGCATGCCATATCGCCACAAATTCTTACCTACTGGGAGGCCCTAAGATTGGGCCCTTGGGTCTCACTGACATTTGGTTGCAAATAGCAAAAAAAATAAATAAATCTGGTTGCTTAAAAAGGACAGATAAAGTAGCAATGTTTTAGTGGAGTAAAGCGTTTTTCAGCCAAGATGTACTGTGTTTTTAAAATTAAACTGAATGCTTTCTCTCCTGGCAGTGGGTGGGAAGGGAAAAGGAACCAGTTGTGAATTACCATTGCAAAGAAACTAATTGTTGCAATCAGACACCACTGAAGAATCTGATTCCTTTCACATGCATTTAAAAGCCACAATTCTTTCCCCAAGAAATTCAAAGCAAGCTGCCCAGTTAGCCAAGTGCTTCTGATTTCTGCTTTTGTTAACGTTCCATGTTGGAGGTTTTTCACAACACCATCATAATATCAACATGTTTCCACCTTAATTAGGGAAGCAAGAATTTATAATGGGTACCAGCTGTGCCTACTACACACACAAAAAAAAAACCCAGAACCAGATTGCAGATTCACAGAAATATCTTAATACGATCGGGACGTTCTTTACCCGTAGGGCCTCTTTATTGCAGGTGGAAACTGTCCAATCTAGCCAGGAAGGGATGCTATGGCTTGCGGCCGTGGAATATCAAGGTTTGGGTTGTTCACATAACAATCTTCTTAGTAGAGGATCATTTTGTTATAGCAGGGGTGTCAAACTGGATTTTTTTTCGAGGGCCAGATCGGGATTGTAGTTCTGCACCCAGCTGGGGGGAACCTCTGGGCAGCCCGTTTTTGGGAGGCTGTGAAGGCCGAAAACAGCCTCCCCCCCAGCTCATTTTGGCCGGTAGAAGCATCACAAGCAGGTCCTTCGATATTTCCAGGACGGCCCCGGGTGCTAGATTTAAGAACCCCGTGGACTGGAACCGGCCCACAGGTCTTGAGTTTGACACCCCTGCTTCAGGGGGGGTAGGCTTCAAAAATTTCAGCAATAGGTTCTCTACCCGGTTGTTGGGTAGGCGTGGCCTAGTCGGCCTCCTGCACCATGGGGGCGGGGGGGGGCGTTTTTGCCTCCTTAGGCTCTGGAGGCTTTCCTAGAGCCTCTGGAAGGGCGAAAACGGCCTCCCCCAGAGGCTGGAAACAGGCCCATTTTCGGACTCCTGGAACTTCTGAGAGGCTCATTTTTCTCCTTTTAAGCCTCTGGGATGGTGAAAACAGACTCGCCTGGGTTCCGGAGGCCCTCTGGAGGCAGGAAATGGGCCTGTTTTTGGACTTCCGGAACTTCCAGGAGGCCCATTTTTCGCGTTCCCTGAGCCTTCGCATGGGCCCTGCATCCAAAACGGGCCGCATGGAGACGCCTGGGAGAGGCCGGATGGGGCGGGGTCAGCTAGGGGTGGGATTTGGCGGGTTCGCCAAACCAGCCATAACGTTAACAACGGGTCCTCCCGAACCCGGGTAAACCCGTAGCAGCCCACCCCTGCTCTGCTTTATAGAGTTGTTGTCAGGGCTCCAACAAGTCCACCCTCATTCAAAAGTCTCTAGCCGCATCTCAGAGAAAAGTAAATTGGCTTATTAGAGGTTGCCATGTTGGCGCGTGGCTGGGTGCAACCGATACTAAATCACATCATACATTTCCCCCTTGACCCTGATCTTTCTCCCACCCTCTGGATGTGTATTCTCCAATGGGATACATCCATCCCCAAGAGTCATCCATCATGCTCTCCAATAACCTTCTAATGCTCTGACAACTTTGGGCTGCCGAGGTGATTATCTAGGCATTTCAAGAATGCCTTGTTTTCCCCCACTCCCTTTTATTGGCAGCTAAAAAGACCAAAAGAGTAATCTTTTTAGTTGACAGTTACCAGGTAGTTCTTGATTTACAACCATTCATTTAATGACCGTTTGAAATTACAACAGCACTGAAAAAAGTGACTTATGACTGTTTTTCAAACTTAGGACTGTTTCAGCATCCTCCTGGTCACATGATCAAAATTTGGATGCTCGACAACTGGTTTATATTTATGACTTGCAGTATCTCGGGGTCATGTGACCAAAATTTAAGTGTTTGGCAAACACAATTAGGTTTTGATGGTTGCAAGATCCCAGGATCATTTGTTTATCATTTGCAACTCTCACAGTTGACTTCTGTTAAGCAGAGCCAGTGGGGGCAGGGATCCAGATTTGTTTAATGACTATGTGCTTCACTTAACAACCACAGTGATTCACTTAATTTTTATAGCTAAGCAAAGTACGTTGCTAGTGGAGTCACATCCAATTTTACTGCCTTTTCCACCAACAGCGATTTACTGTGGAAAAGATAGTAATTGGATGTGACTCCCATTAACAACCTACATTGCTTAGCCGTGAAAATTCTGATTTCAGTTTTGGTTGTAAGTTGAGGCATAATCTGTAAAAGCCTATTATATAGATTTTCCCTTTTTGCATATACAGGTAGGAAGTAAGAATAGGCTGCAAATAAAACTACTATATCTCATGGGTGTGCATAATGTGCCAGGTGCACGCAGTACCATTGAACATGCAGTGCACTACTAGAGCATAGCTGTTCTTTTGTTCTACCAATTGTTTGGTGCGTCTGTGAATCTGGTTTTATGACAACTCTGTTAGTGCTGGATAGATGCAGGGCTGAAGATTAAAATTCCAGGGATTTCTTGCTAGAAATCTATAAATTGTTTAGGTGGAGTAGCTCCAAGTTACACTGCTAGATTGGTAATATTACAGTAAATATTTCTTGTAGATATGCAGAACACACTTCTCTTTCTGTTAGCTAACATTACATGTGGCACTGTTCATAGCAAACTTTCCCCCTGAAATCGTTATTCCATGTTCTTGACAATTCCATACACTGCCCAGCAGGAAAACTATTTTCAAAATGAAGATTGAACCTGCTAAGAGATAAAATTGTTCCCCTTTACCCCAAGAAATCCCTATTAGATTTCTCTTCCTTCCTTTCAGCAATTTTTTTAAAGGGAAAACTCCAGGGTTTTTGTTTGCTTGTTTCTACCTTCAAAATCAGAACATAAAATAATAGAGTTGTAAGGGACCTTGGAGGTCTTCTAGTCCAACCCCTGCTCAAGCAGGAGACCCTATACCCATGATGGCAAACCTATGGCACGCATGCCAGAGGTGGCACACAGAGCCCTCTCTGTGGGCACACGTGCCGTCGCCAGGTGCTCTTCTGCAGGGGTGGGATGATACCAGTTTGCACCTATTCGCTAGAACCGGTTGTTAACATTCTAAGCAGTTCAGAGAACCGGATGTTAGAAGAAATTACTGGCCTAATCCTGTAAGGAAGGCAGGAAGGAAACATTCTGGTGTTGCTTACAGAAACTGCCTCTCCGTTAACCCTTTTTACGTTCTTGGCAGGACTAGACTTCCTGTCTCTGGAACTTCTCTGGAGGTTTTTTTCTCCTCCTTTGCTGGTACTTTGCTTGTGTGGAGTGACCATTCAAAGTTACAATGGGACTGACAAAAGTGACTTATGACCATTTTTCACACTTACGACTGTTGCAGAATCCCCACAGTCATGAGAGGCCAGGTGAGGAGATGCGTGCCTCGATGTGAGTGATACTGAGTTGGCCACGCCCAGCCAATAACATGACCACCAAGCCACGTCCACCCAGTCACATGACCACCTAAGCCATGCCCACCACCTAAGCCATGCCCACCACCTAAGCCATGCCCACAGAACCAGTTGTTAAAAAAATTGAATCCCACCCCTGCTCTTCTGGTTTCTGGCGTGCACATGCACCCCACCCAGCTGGTCTTCGGTTTCCGGCACTCCGGTGCATGCACACGTGCACGCGTCCAAGTTTGGGCAGCTGGTGCCGAAAAGGTTTGCCATCACTGCCCTATACTATTCTGGACGAATATATCTATATTTGGAAATTTCCAGTGATGGAGCACCCACAGCTTCTGGAGGCAAGCCATTCCAATGAATGGAACATTTCTTCTTAATTCTAGCTTGAATCTCTCTTTGATTAGCTTCCATCTGTTAGTTTTTGTCCTGCCTTTAGGTGATATGGAGAATGAATTGACCCCTCTTCCCTGTAGCGGCCCCTCAAATATTGGAAGACTGCTATCATGTCTCCCCCTAGTCCTTCTCTTCATTAGATTAGGCGTACCCGGTTTATGCAACCACCCATCCTACGGTTTATTAGCCTTGTAATCATCTTTCTTCCCTGTACTGTTTCTAGGGGTCTCACCATCTCTTTTGTGTTATGGTGACCAGAACTGGATGCAGTATTCCAAGTGTGGCCTCATCAGTGCTGAATACCAACCAACACTTTGTAAATGTCTCTATCCAGAGTTGGTATTCAGCAGGTTCTGACCAGTTCTGGAGAACCGGTAGCGGAAATTTTGAGTAGTTTGGAATACCACCTGTTACTTAAAGGGGATGAATGTGATGAACCATGGCTAGGAAGTCACTAGATGCCGTTAGCAGAGGTGGTATTCAACAGGTTCCGATCGGTTCTGGAGAACCGTGAGCGGAAATTTTGAGTAGTTCAGAGAACCAGCCAATACCGCCTCTGACTGGCCCCTCCCCCATCTCTTCTCTGCCTCCCGAGTCCCAGCTGATTGGCTGGGTCTTCATTGGTTGCCCTTCACAGGAGAACAGAGCTGGAAAGCAGGTTAGTGGGGTGGGGTGGGAATGGAGATTTTGCAGTATCCTTTCCCTGCCACGCCCTCCAAGCCACGCCCACAGAACCGGTAGTAAAAAAAATTGAATCCCACCACTGTCTCTGCCATTACTTTCTGGAACTGGTGGAATAGTGAGGTTTCCCTTTATAAAGTTAAGCAACAATTTCCTCGTAATCTCGATCTTCTTTTGTGCTTCTGGCGTAGTTCGTATTATTTTCTCAGCTAGTACAGCGTATACCTGGTCTGCATAGTTTCAAATCACAGCGAGATTGTCAAGGGTCTGAATTCCCCCCCCCCCCATATACTAAACACTCTCCCTTGAACACAGAGCACTAGGATGCCAAATAGGTTGAAGAAGGATTTTGCCATTCTCAAGGTGCTTGCAAATTTTGTATTGCAAAGCATTCTGCCTTTTAGCGATCCTAATTTGTCATTTGAAATGTTGGTGCTCCGATTTGCGTGAAAAGGTGGCTGTAATTATCCTGGAAGCCTCGTCTTATTTTCGCCTTTCCCCTCCTGTTTGGTGAGTCCCTCACCTAATGGGCATAATTCAGTAAGATCATACACTTCAACTTTCATAAATAACTACCTGGGGTCCGTTTGGGAGATTATTATTTTTCTACAGTGCTTTGAGTCCCAGATTATATATGTTCAAGTAGCCGCGAGCGAGTGTTACCATGGACCTGTCACTTTCTTTTCTTGGTACATTCATTGCTAACCTTGAGCTTGACAAGTAATTCCAGATTCCGACGGAATTGCAGAGAGCGTCAGGGCAGTGCAGGTGAACAAGACTATTAAAAGGTGTGATGCATTCTTTTTCTAGGGAAGAAATTCATTTTGCATCGCCACCCACCCTTCCCTGGAACAGCAGGGTGCAATTCAATCAGGAAAAGTACCTATCTCTCCTTGCTTGACGCCCTAGTCCGCAAACTCAGATTTCTCTTCAGATCCTATAAATCTTTTGCTTTAGCCTGCATATAAGGCAGGCCAGGAGTGTCAGCATTTGCACAGAAATGAAGGTGTGCAAGGTGAGGAAGGAAATATCAGGAAACCAGCCCCCCCCCCCCCCCACTTTTTTTTTGGCTGAAGGGACTGCAAGAGATAAGAGATTTTGGATTTTTCACCACAGAAAGAAGGAGCCGAGAGGAAGAAAGTAACGTGAAGGGAGTTTTTGTTACTAGTGTTCTCTCCTTCCAGGACTTACCATTCCAAACACTGATTTTATATTGCATAGATATCAGTCTCCTATTGGCTCAGAGTATTTTGGAGCAAAAGTACTTCCCATTAAGTTATAATAGCAATAGCACTATAGCACTTAGACTTATATACCACTTCACGGTGTTTTTACAGCCCTCTTTAAGTGGTTTACAGAGTCCACACATCGCCCCCAACAATTTGGGTCCTCGTTTTGCCAACCTTGGAAGGATGGAGGGTCCATCCTTCCAAGGTTGGTAAAACTTTGAACCAGTCAGGATCGAACTCCTGGAGTGAGCAGTGAGTTAACGCGCTATACTGCAATCTAACGGCTGCGCCATCACGGCTCTTAAACCCATGTGTTTTGATGAGCTTTTTGCATTTGTTTACTGTACTGATGTTTTTATTATGTCAGTCAGTCAGAATCAGGTTAGGTGAGACAGGCAGCCACATAAAAATAATAAAATAAAAAGAACATTTTATTTGCTCAGGCATCTCAGGTCATGTGAATGTAGGAATAGTAGCTGATTAATCTAATGTTAAGAGTTGGGTGTTTTGCAAGATGCCAGAACTTCTCTCTCAGTAGAATTCACACCAGGTAGAACAGGGGGTCAAACTCGATTTCACTGAGAGCCACAACAGGGTTGTGTTCGACCTCGGGGGGCCAGGGTGGGTGTGGCCAGCATGAGATACTTGTGTTGGGGGGGCACCTGTGGCGGCCCAAGCGTTCTGCCAGTGAAAACAGGCTCCCGAGCTCTGTTTTCAGCTGAGAGGGCCTCCTGCAACCCTCTGCCAGCAAAAAGAGGAGGGCCGCACTTGGCCCTTGTGAGCTCTGTTTTCACTGGCAGAGGCACCACAGGCCTGTCCTTCGCTATTTCTAGGGCGACCCTGTGGGGCAGATCTAAGCACCCCAGGGGCCTGATCCGGCCCCTGGGCCTTGTTTGACACCCCTGATGTAGAGCAACATCTCTCAACTGTGGCAACTTTAAGATGGTGGACTTCAACTCCCAGAATTCCCCAGCCACCCAGCTGTTTGGGGAATTCTGGGAATTGAAGTCCACAAATCTTTACAAGTTGGCAACAGTGGTGGTATTCAAAATTTTTTACTACCGGTTCGTGTGGGCATGGCTTGGTGAGCATGGTGTGGCTTGCTGGGCGTAGCAGGGGAACGATACTGTACCATTCCCACCACACTCCAAGGGAAGGATGCTGCAAAATCCCCATTCCCTCCCCACCCCACTAGCCTGCTTTCCAGCTCCATTCTCCCGTGCAGGGCAACCAAAAAAGACCCAGACAATCAGCTGGGACTCAGGAGGCAGAGAAGGGATGGAGGCGGGGCCAGTCAGGGGTGCTATTTGCCAGTTCTCCGAACTCAAAATTTCCACTACTGGTTCTCCAGAACTGGTCAGAATCTGCTGAATACCACCTCTGATTGGCAAGGTTGAGAAACACTGACTAGACAGATGCCCTGTTCGCCAGCAATCCCTCAGGTGGAGGTGTTTTTAAAGTGTTGCCAGAAACTTGCGCCACAGACCTTCAAGATGGATTAAGATTAAGGCATCTAAAGATTGGGAGTCAGATGGGAGTAGAAAAATGATGAAAGGAAAAATCAAGAAGGAAGTAGTTTGAATATACAGCCTCTGTGGGGGATGTATTTGCATAGAGCATCTCGGATGACAAAAAACAGGAGATTTTTCCTGGTCAAACTTGAGTATTAATTCAGAAAAGCCAGAAAAATGGTTGCTGCCTTTAGGAAGGGCAAAAAGGCCTCTATAGAGGAAGGTGACAGTAACATTGAAATTGTCAGGCAATTCCAAAATGGCACCATGGACAAAATGGCTCCCCCAAAATATCCAGAGACTAGAAGAAGCCAAATTCTAAGCTGGAAAAACATAATGGAAGGAACGTTCTCAACTTCCAGGCTTGGAAAGGGTTAATATTTAATAAAGCTTTCATAAATTTGCCTCTACCATAGAGCTCATAACTAGAGTCTTCCCACTAAGTGCTATATTCCTTCTAAATCAAAGCAGGAAAGAAAGGCCCTGACTCTCTTTACTGCTACTATAAAGCAGAAAATTAAAAAATGCAAACTTGGGAATAGCGGTGTTCTCTAGGGGCTTGAAGGGAGTCAAAAGGTCCAAAGTCATTGCATGAGGATATTAAAGCCAATAAATCAAAAGAGAGACTTGCCTTCCTTGAGTGTTTATAAAAGCAGCTAGAGAAATAATGCTTTTCCTTCTGACAAACAAACATCCACTGATACCGTGATACAATAATGCACGGCCCCTGGTCCATGGACCAATAATAACCCCTGGTCCATGGACCATCATCCGTCCACGGCATGCAAGAAACCAGACCTCATAAGCAAGCGAAGCCCCCTCCATGGGATACAGGCAGCATGCAAAACCACGCTCCCTTCGGTCCGCGGAAAGACTTCTTTCCATGGAACTAGTCCCTGGTGCCTAAAGAGTTGGGGGCCACTGCAATAATAGCTCAAGACCCTTTGGGATTGTATTTTGTCCCACAATAAATGGGTTTGTTCACACCAGTGGCTACTTGCTTGCTGTCAGTTGTGAAGACGACCACCAGTTTTAACAAAGAGGATGACCAATCGGGCTGTTACTTGTACTGTTGTCACAGTTAACAACTACTGGGAATCCGTATTAGTTAGCACGTTGTGGTGTTTTGGAAAATAGGTTGACCTCTTCTTTGTGGCAGCCCCTCAAATATTGGAACACTGCTTATCACGTAACACATGGTCCTTCTTTTCGCTAGACTAGACAAACCCAATTCCTGCAACCACTCTTCATATGTTTTAACTTGAGCACCCCAATCATTTTGTTGCTTTTCTCTGCATTCTTTCCAGTGTCTCTACATCCTTTTTATAATGTGGTGACCCAAGCTGGATGCAGTATTCTAAGCGTGGTCTTGTTAAAGCTTTATAAAGCGGTGCTAACACTTCGTGTAATCTTGATTCTATCCCTCTGTTAATGCAACCTAGTATTGTGTTGGGTTTTTTTGGCTGCTACCACATACTGCTTGGCTCATATTTAAGTGGTTGCCTGCTAGGACTCTAGTTACTGCTATTGAGCCAGGTTTCACCTAACATGTACATGTATATTTGTTTTTTCTTGCCTAAGATTGCTTTTCTGTACACAGATTTTGTTACCAGTAGATAGGGCCCAGTGTTGAAATCTGTCGAGATCCTAGTGGATCTTGAGCTTATCTTTTAGAGTGTTGGCTATGCCTGTCAGTTCATGTGATCAAATTTGGGGTTCCTGGTGACTGGCATGTATTTATGAAGGTTGCACTGTTTCAAACTCACGGGATTGCCATTTGAGATTTTCCCAACTGGCTTTTGACAAACAATGGGGAAAACCTTATCTATCACATGTTTACTTAACTACTGTAGGAAGAAATATCCATCTGGTTCAGCTCCAACAGGGAGAAAGACACTGGAAACATGGAGAGTGATTTGGAAACATGGTTTATTGATGAACAGGACCACATAGGTTTGAGGTCCTGGGCAGCTGACCACATGGAGTGGAGAAATGAGGGTTATTTATACCTTCTCTTGGGCCTTGCCCTTGAGCTTCCTGTTCCTGTGGCAAGAGCATGTATTCTATTGGTTGTTTGGGGGGAGTCATAGCTAACTTTTTGGGTTCTGATGCAATGAAGGGGCTTGTTGTGCAATTCCTATTGTGACTGAAGGCTAACCCAACTTTTATTTAGACCCAGGCCTTAGTGTAAGCAGTAATGGATTACCAAATCTGCATTTCTAAAACTGCCCCAGCTCAGTATCTGCTTGGGGAAGGAGGGCAGGGAGCTGAGGCTCTTGAGTTTCTGTCTCCCTTAATATTTCTATTTCTCTTTTAGGGGAAATATTTTATCCTGCCTTCTTAATATTTCTCAAAATATTTCATTTTTCTAGGAGAGGAGCGGGCACTAACTTTCTACACTACTGAAGTTATTTGCTTAACAACCAAGTTCATAAAATCACAACCACCTTGCTTAGCAACAGAAATGCCTGGCTCTGTTGTGGTCATAACGTGAGGACTACCTGCAGTTCCATATTTAAAAATACAAAAAAGCACACTGCGGCTAAACAGAGCTCAGATTTTACAGCTGCCTGAAAGAAACCCAACTTCTGGTTTTGGGCATAATCTTCCTTTGCTATGCATGTGTGATTTCTAATTATTTTGTCCTCAAACCCTGGGGTGGATGGATGTGTATATTTTCCCTGCTACGGAGGGACTAGTAAAGTGTCCTAAAGCGACTGATAATTTCCCATTGTTAATTCCCAATAATAAAGAAATTATCAGGTAGCATCCATTGTTTTTTAAACAAGCCCAATTAAAAAGAACGGGGTTAGATCTGTGCAGAAATTCCCAATCTAGAGGCAACATAACATTAGCATCACTTCCCCTTGAAAAAGTAGTTAAAAAGCCATAAATCCATTACCCAGATACAGATCACTCAATCATTTAATGTCTTTAGCTTGGCATGCTTCCCAGTACAAATTCCCTTTATCTTCCATTATTTTCAGGTTATAACAAATTGAGGAACAGGCAGCAGGACTGAAATCTTGAAGAGATAGAGGCAATCATTACGAGTTCTGAATGGAGCCATCTCTTTGATGCATTCGAGTGTTCCATTAAGAGAAAGAAATAGTCGTGGACTGGAAAGGAATGGAAGACAAGAGTGAACAGAACTTCTGATGTTGTTTTCTATTGAGTCCACAATTGCCATTCCCACCCACCCGTTTGTTTTCTGAGTGGACAGTTTGTTAGTGGGAAGATAACAGATTTTTCCAGCCTGGCTAGAAAGCAGCTATTTTCCAGGTATGCCTGGAATACAAACCGTCTTTTTGTATGTGATACAACTTCAGTTTGAACCGGCCAATGAAAGGGGAAAAATAAACATTGTTATGATAGAGTATCCATTCTACACTACATTCGTCTTAACTGCGTAATAATAGGTAGTCCTTGCCTTATGACCATGACTGTGCCCAAAATTCTGTTGCTAAGCAAGACAGTTGCTAAGTGAATTTTGCTCCGTTTTAAGCGCTCTCCTGCTGGAATTATTAAGTGAAATCACTGCAGTTTTTAAGTTAGCAACATGGTTGTCAAAGGAACTTGGCCTCCCCATTGACTTTACAGGTAATAGATACAGATTAAAAGAGTTGGAAGGGACCTTTTGGTCATCTAGTCCAACCCACGCCCAAGCACTTTGCTTGTCATAAAGTCACAAAAAGCGATCACATGATCCAGGAACACTGCAACCGTCATAAAAACCTGCCAGTTGCCAAGAATCCCAATTTTGATCACATGACCATGGGGGGGATGCTGCAATGAACCACTACTGTTGTTAAGTTAGTAACACGGTTGTTAAGTGAATCTAGCAAAAGGTGATCACATGACCTCTGATGACCCAGGGCGTGGCACAAAGGCAGCACAGCCAGATAATAAGTAAGGATTCCTTTATTAGCTCCAACTTTGCCCCCCAATGTCCCAGTTACCTTCTGGTCTGGAGAAAAACTCTCCCAGGAACCTGCACCAGCCTTTAGCTGCAGATAATCGAGTCTAAAACATTGTAAACAGAAAACTATAAATCCAACAAGGTAAGATAAGGTAATAAATCTGGCAGGGCAAAATAAGGAGTTCCAGAAGTAAAATAACACGGCAGTGATTCAAACCTGTTGGGAGGATGTCAGGAGCTCAGATAACAGCAGCCAACATTAGATAAACTCAAAGTTTGTTCCTGACAAATACCTCTCCCAACTGCCTCTGCTTTCAACTCCCTCCCCAGGTGTGCCTTGTGAAGGGAATCAGGGCCCTTTCCTCCCTCGTAAGCCACGCAACCCACCTTGCTCTCTTCTCTGTTCTTTCCTGCAAGCCCTAGGATGAAGAGGGGGGTCTTGGTCTTCCTGTGTACCCCCTCTCCCTTCTTCTACCTCTTCCCTGCTCTGCCATGCTTGACTTTGCCCTTCCCCAGTGTCCTCCACAGCTAAGGGAGCTTCTCTCCTGCTCCCTGCCAGCGGTTCGTCTTCCTCCTCAGATTCAGACTCCAAAGGGGACATGATAATGACCATTAACAGGAAACGGCAGCCATAATAAATACACGCCAGTTGCCAAGCATCCAAATTTTGATCATGCGACCACAGGAATGCTGCAAAGTATGAAAAATAGTCATAGGTCACTTTTTTCAGTGCCGTTCACTTTGAACAGTTACTAAACAAATGATTGTAAGCCAAGGACTACCTGCATGTTGTAATCTTCTCAAATGTTGCTGGTGTACATAGAGGACACAACGGTTTCTACACTGAGGGCTTAGCAAAGGGAATAAGACTAAACTCTAAAAAGAGAATGTCTGTGGAGATCCAGGTTGGTTGTCCCAAAGGTGCTGTTTCAAGAGGCAACTGGACTTTCTGGGTTTTTTTTTCCTCTGAGCTGAAGAAGCTTTTGGGATAAGAAGTGAAATGTCTTCAAAGAAAATTCAGAAAGTCCAGTCGCATCTAAAGAGAGAAGGATGAGGACAGGCCTGAAGCTCACTTTGATTTCCATTACCCATCATTGAACACTGAAAAAGGTAGTTTATGAGCAAGAATTAAACATGGGAGAGACTAAAACAAAACATTACAAGACGATCTAAGATAAAGGAGATAACAGCAGGAAAAAGGACAGAGAAGGAAAGAATTAAAAAAAAAACAGCATAGAAAGGGGAGAAAATTGGATGTTGTACAGCTGAGAGAATCAGGGTTGATCCCTTGCTGTGGTATAGTTGTTTTCAGGAGACCTCAAAGTATCTCCTTTATAGAACCGAAGGTTTTTTCAAGAAGCAACTGGACTTTCTGGTTTTTCTTTATAGACATTTTGCTTCTCATCCAAGATGAGTTCAGTTACCTCTTGAAAAAGCACCTTTGGGACAACCATGACCTGGATGACTGAGAATCAGACAAGACAGATGGCAGTCCAATCTCTCCTTGAAAGCTTCCAGTGATGGCGCTCCCACAACTTCCGAAGGCAAGTTCTGTTCCATGGGTGGATGGTTCTCCCTGTCAGAAAGTTTCTCCTTATTTCCAGGTTGAATCTCTCCTTGTTCAGTTTCCATCCATTATTCCTTGTCTGGCCTTTGAGTGCTTTGGAAAATAGCTTGTCCCCTTCCTCTCTGTGGCAGCCCCTCAAATATTGGAAGACTGCTATCATATCGTGTCTCTCTTCACTAGACTAGCCAAGCCCAGTTCCTGCAACCGTTCATCGTATGTTTTAGCCTCCAGTCCCCTCATCATCCTGGTTGGTCTTCATTGCACTCTTTCTAGAGTCTCAACATCTTTTTTTATAGTGTGGCAACCAAAACTGGATGCAGTACTCTATTGTGGTCTTACTAAGGCTTTCTAGATTGGCATTAGTACCTCTCTTGATCTTGAATGTATCCCTCTGTTAATGCAACTTAGGATTGTATTGGCTTTATAATTTTATAAAAAATGTAAAGTGGCTTTCTCTGTTGTAGACAACAGACCACTTGAAAGGAGACATGTGAACCAACCTTTTTCAGCCCGGCATTACCTGATGTTCTTCAGAGGAACTAGATTTGCTGGTTGTGAGGTCCTGTCCATCTGTCCATTGTGATCATAAGATGTGATGGTCATAAAACAGGTCACCTGGTTGGTCACCTGACCAACCCATTTTTATCACTTTTTTGTGGTGGCCATTAAACCAACACTGAGGTTTGTTAACTGGACCCATAGATGTGGTTTTGCCAAAAATTAGAAGTGCATGCTGGCTTTTGGCGAAACCGTTGAATGGCCCTGTGCCAAGTGCCTGAAATTTGGTCATGTGACCAAGTGGTGACCATTGGAACTCAGATTCTGAGTTGTAAATAGGTCCCAGGAAGGTCTGTTACAATTTCGGCCACTCTCTAAGCAACCAGTCGTAAGTCAAGGACTACATATATGTCCTAATTTAATTTTTAAATGCCTCTAAATGGGCATCGAAAATCTACCCGAAACAAAAACTCCTAACTTGCCTTTCAGAAAGTAATAAAGACCAAATTTTTCTACAGGGATTTGAGTGAATCGTCCAGAACAGAGTTTTTTTTTAATTGTTCATTTATTGGTATTGTGTACTATTTACTGTTGTTGTGTTTTATTCTGACCTGTAATACTGCAGCAGTTTTATTATGTTTTATGTTGTCGTAAGCCGCTGTATCTCTGCTACAGTTTGGCACTATGTTCGGTTTGATGTCGTAAATAGGTTTGACAAACTGTAGTTGGTAATCATATTTGGCTGTAGTTCCCCAAAGGACAGTTTTTAGCAAGCTACTAGATAAGTTCACATATTGCTTCATTTCGGTTTCGGGAGTTGGCTCAGCCATTCATTCGATAGGCTAGTTTCAACCAAACTGTAGCTTAATATAATGTAATGTATTCATCCAGATGTTGTGGAGTATCGCATCTGTTGAGTAATTGCGACAGCAATAATGGTCAATAAAATTGTGTACGCTGGTCCTGTAGTACAGTGAATGGCAAGGATCTAATCTGTTTTGTTTGAATTCAACCCTAAACACAGCTAAAGAAAACAATAGCAAAAGATATAGATTTAGAATTTGGCACCCCCAAAATGTCTTTTAAGCCGCAGAAATGAACAGAGATCCCCAACTTTCCAGGCAGAAAACCCTTCCTTCTTCTCCCAAGGATTGTTAAGTATTCAATGTGTCCTAAAGTAACATCATTACTTGTTTAATTACTTTCCCCATATGCTACTCTTAGGCGAAAATTACCATTCTTTGCAATTTCTGAATTCTGAATGAATTGCTCATTACTCACTGGTCCCCAAAGAATCCTGCCCTAAGCTAGACACAGCTCTCTCATCCTAGGTTTCCATCATCCCAAACAGGATGGTTAAAAAACAGCATTTTTGTATTTTGCTCCAAAAAAAAAAAAAAGGTACCCCATTTTCAAACTTCAAGACAGGTAACAAAGCGTAGTTTTTCAATGCCAGGAAGATATTTCTTTTTTCAAACTTTTGATTGGCATCTTGGCTAGGAAGAAGGAAGGCAGCAGTAGGCCAGAGCAAGAGTGGGAACGATCAACCAGCAGGATCAAAGTTTTTATTTTATTTTATTTTATTTCATTTCATTTCATTTCATTATTTTATTTTATTTTATTTTTTATTTTATTTTATTTTATTTTATTATTTTATTTCATTTCATTTCATTATTTTATTTTATTTTATTTTTTATTTTATTTTATTTTATTATTTCATTTCATTTCATTATTTTATTTTATTTTATTATTTTATTTTATTTTATTTGTCAGGCATGTTTTAGATAAGAGATATAATTGGAAACATGATTAAGAGTACACGAAATGGGTACGAATAACAGGGGACATTAGGACAGGGATGGTGGGCACGTTGGTGCTTTTATGCATGCTCCTTACTGACCTCTTAGGAATGGGGTGAGGTCAACAGTGGACCCTCTAAGGCAGGACTCTCCAACCTTGGCAACTTTAAGACTTGCGGATTTCAGCTCCCAGCATTCTTTGCAAAGCTGGCTGAGGAATTCTGGGAGCTGAAGTCCACAAGTCTTAAGGTTGCCAAGGTTGGAGACCCCTGGTCTAAGGTTTAAGTTTTGGGGCTTTGAGGAAGAGACCACAGAGTCAGGTAGTGCATTCCAGGCATTGACAGTTCTGTTGCTGAAGTCGTACTTTCTGCAATCTAGTTTGGAGTGGTTTACCTTACGTTTGCATCTATTGTGTGCTAGTGTGTTGTTAGGGTTGAAGCTGAAGTAAGTCACTGACAGGTAGGACATTGTAGCTGATAATTTTATTTACTTACGCTTAGGTCAGACCGAAGACAGCATAGTTCTAAGTTGTCTCAGCCCAGAATTTCAAGCCTGGTGGCATAAGGTATTCAGGTCTCCATAACCTGTCTCTGATATTGAGCACAGTGCATGGAAATGAACTCCATGCCTCCGTGGGGAGGGCACTCGTCTTTTCTTAGTGCCCTTGGCCGAAAGTTTTGAAGCAGGGCTTCCTGCCAGAGAGGAAAAATGCCTGCCCCACCCTGTGAAGGATCACACAAATCTGTCAGCCAGGGAGGCTGGGAGCTGGCAGCTGAGACTTAGTAAGGAAGTCGCCTTTTGGTGGGGAAGGGCTGGCGGCCTGGGCTCTCAAGGCAGGGCGTTGGCTGGACAGCAATCGGGCCCTTTGCCTGCTTGCTAAACAGGGTGGAGGAGGGTAAAATGGGCTGGTCTGGAAGGAAAGCTGACCAGGAACCACTTCTGGGCGTGTTGCTCTGGCTCTTGTGAGTTGATGGGGTTCGGTTGATAGATGTTTAGACTCTCGAAAAAGTACAGAGAAGAGCAACCAGGATGATTAGGAGACTGGAAGCTAAAAAATATGAAGAACGGTAACAGGAACTGGGCCTGGCTAGTCTAGGGAAGAGAAGGACCAGGGGAGACAGGATAGCAGTCTTCCAATAGTTGAGGGGCTGCCACAGAGAGGAGGAAGGGGTCAAGCTATTTTCCAAAGCACCCGAAGGCCAGACAAGGAATAATGGATGGAAACTGATCAAGGAGAAATTCAACCTGGAAATAAGGAGACATTTTCTGACAGTGAGAACAATTAATCAATGCTTCCAGAAGCTGCGGGAGCTTCATCACTGGAGGCTTTCAAGAAGAGACTGGACTGCCATCTGTCAGAAATACTGTAGGGTCTCCTGCTTGAGCAGAGGGTTGGTCTAAATGACCTTCAAGGTCCCTTCCAGCTCTGTTAATCTGCAGATACTCTAAACTTGTCCTTTCAGACAGCACCAAGTTTCCGTTCAAATTCAGGTAGCTGGACTGGTTGGAAGACACGAGGTTTATGGTGGTTGGTCATGGTTAGAAATTTAAAGGAAGTCTTCCATGCAGGGAACAGATCTGAGTGTATTCTGTGGCAAGGAACGCACTAACCAGAATGAAACCCAGTTAGTATTTGGGTTTCCCTGGAAGTAGTGGGATGGATAAAGAGTGTACGGGTAGCCCTCGATTTACAACAACAATTCATTTAATGACCGTTTGAAGTTACATTGGCACTAAAAAAAGGGACATGGTTGTTTTTCACACTTACAACTGTTGCAGCATTCCCGTGGACACTTGATTAAAATTCGGATTCTTTGGCCACTGACTCATATTTATGACGGTTGGAGTCTCCCAGGGTCATGTGACACCCTTTTGCGAGCTTCTGACAAGCCAAATCAATGGGGAAGCCGGATTCTTTTAGCAACCATCTTACTAACTTAGCAATGGTAGTGACCCACTTAACAACTGGGTCAAGAATGGTCGTAAAAACTCACTTAAGGAATGTTTTCCCCCTTAGCAGCATCAATTTTGGGCTCATTCGTGGTCATAAGCCGAGGACATAACTTTCTAAACTTTGCAGTGTTACAAGTTAGTCCTCGGCCTGCAATCCTTCATTATCGTTAAGTGAATCGTGCGGTTGTTAAAGCGGATCTGTTGATTTTGCTTGTCGGAAGCCAGTTGGAAGGTTGTAGGTGGAGATCACAGGGCCCCAGGATGCTGCAGCCATTGTGTTAAGTACATGCCAATTTGCCAACCCCCCAAATTTGGACAGCATGATTGTGGGGACGCTGTGATGGTCGTAATTGAGAGTTCTAGTCACTTTAAGTCACTTTTTCACTGGTGTTGTAAATTCAAACGGTCACTGTATGAGTGGGTTGTGAGTCGAGGATTAGCTGAATAAGTTTCTCAATCTGGTGTGACACCCATACACAGCTAGGCTTTCTCTCCTGTCTTCATCCATTACTTTTACTTTTTACTTACATATCTATCCATGTACGCATCTACACTAGACTGTGTTGTTTCTCTGTCATATAAAATGTGTGCGTGTGTGTTTGTGTATATAACTTTGTCTTCCTTCCTTCCTTCCTTCCTTCCTCCCTCCCTCCCTCCCTCCCTCCCTCTCTTTCTTTCTCTCTCCTTCCCTCCCTCACTTCCTTCCTTCCTTCCTTCCTTCCTTCCTTCCTTCCTTCCTTCCTTTCTTCCTTCCTTCCTTCCTCCCTTTCTTTCTCTCTCCTTCCCTTCCTTCCTTCCTTCCTCCCTCCCTCCCTCCCTCCCTCCCT
>NW_020769310.1:824482-839312 GCF_900518735.1 Pseudonaja textilis | reverse complement strand
CCTTCCTTCCTTCCTTCCTTCCTTCCTTCCTTCCTTCCTTCCTGTTTATGAAGTGTATATTGGAGGTGGTCACCCTTTGAGAGCTGTATGCAACAAAATTTCATTTTAATGTATGCCAATTAATGTACAAAGTGACAAGAAAGGCAAAGTCTACTTTTTGATTAAAAATAGGAAGCAGATGAAAATATCACAACAACACTACAAATGTTTGCTCACCGTTCAAGTTTTAACTTTGCTCTGCAATTAAATCTGAAGCAGTTTTGTGATTTGGCTTGGAGTTTTATGGGTTTCAGGTGTGACCTGACAACTTCGAGCGGACATTTTCATTCCTGCGTCATCTTCCTCGTGGGTGACATTATTTTAGCCATTTAGCTGTGAGAGACTTTTGCTGTGATGTACCATTATATATATCAGAAGAATTATACCAATTATGACCTACAGGAAGCAATTCTGCCTGTCTAGAAAAAGGATAAAGAGAGCCTGCTTGTAGCTTTATATCCAGTCGGTTTCAGCTTCTTGGACAAATGACAAAATTAGCTGGAAGCATTTTGTTTGTGCTTCTGAAATAGCCATAGAGTAGGGATGGGCAGCTGTGGTTCTTTTATGACCTGTGGACTTCAACTCCCAGAATTCCTGAGCCAGGCATGCTGGCTCAGGAACTCTGGGAATTGAAGTCCGCAGGTCATAAAGGAGGCCATATGGGCTCACCCCTGCCATAGAGAATGAGCTGCTGATTTTATTTTACTTAGCAATTTAGCTCCTTCAAATAACATTACATAGATCAGTGATTATGAACGTCAGGAACTTTAAGATGGATGACTCCATCTGTGGAGGTAGTCCTCGACTTACAACCCTTTGTTTAGTGAAACAATGGTTTCCCTTTGCTTGTCAGAAAATCACAAAAAAGAATCACGACCTCAGGTCACTGCAGCTGTCATAAAGACATATCAGTTGCCAAGCATCTGAATTTTAATCACATGACCATGGAGATTTTGCAGTGGTCGTAAGTGTGAAAAATGGTCATGAGTCACAGCTATAACTTTGAATAGTTGCTAAATGAATAGCTGTAATTTAAAGGCTACCTGTGCTTATTTTATTGAACCTGACTGCCCACACACTCTTGAACTGCAAATAATAATAATAGTAATCCTGAATTTATCAGACTTGAATACCCTGATTCTACAAAAAAACACCCTACTTGGAACAGCTTATATCCTCTGACGCTACTTTAACAGTTCCTAGGTCCTTGGTTAGGACTCGATGATGATGATGATTAGGGAAGTGTTTGATTAGTGATTTGTGATATGAAACCCAGTATAGTATCTCGTTTGCTGCGTATACTGTCATTTTTGTGAATTAATAATAATAATAATAATAATAATAATAATAATAATAATAATAATAATAATAATTCGGCCATCTCCATCTCCCAACAACTTTTGAAGCAGCTGAGATCCCTGTCTGTGGATTATTTATTGCCTCACATTATGTCTTTGGAGATTCTCAGTCATTCAAGTCAAAAAGGTGGGTTTTTTTTTCTTCTAAAAGGCAGTTGGACTTCCTCAGGAAAAAAACAACAACACAGTCCAGCTGCCTTTTGGAGGGAAACAAAAACACCTTGGAGATTTTTCACATTATCTTCAGAACCCCCCGCCCCACTGGGTGGTCCCATTGCATCATGTCTGACATAAATTAGAGAGTATATTTATCTGGAATAGCCCACTTCCAAAATATGCCTCCTGATAGCCGTTGCTTGGCCCATGCTTAATGCCGCAGGTTGTGATTTTTCTCGGCTCTGTAATATTTTAGATTTTCTTAAAATATCAGAATAGAGTTGGAAGGGATCTTGGAGGTCTTCTAGTCCAGCCCCCTGCTCCAGCAGAAGATTGTATACCATTTCAGAAAGGTGGCTGTCCAGTGTCTTCTTAAAAACCTGCAGTGATGAAGCACCCACAACTTCTGGTGGCAAGCTGTTCCACTGGTCAATTGTCCTCATGGTTAGGAAGTTTCTCCCTAATTCCAGGTTGCTACTTTCCTTGATTAGTTTCCATCCATGGTTTCTTGTCTTGCCTTCTGGTGCTTTGGAAAATAAGTCGACCCTCTTCCTCTTTGTGGCAGCCCCTCAAATACTGGAATACTGCTATCACGTCACCCCTAGCCCTTCTTTTCTCGAGACTAGCCATGCCCAATTCCTGCAATGGTTCTTCATATGTTTTTGTCTCCAGGCCTTCAATCCTCTTACTTGCTCATCTTTGCACTTTTTCCAAAGTCTCAACATCTTTTTTTTAAATGGTTAAATTCAATAGCTGCCAGCTCTATGCTAGAATGTGGCTCCTTATGTATCGGAGATATTGAATTATTTCTATAGTATAATATATAACAGAGTGTCCTGTGTATTATCTATTGTATTTTTACGGCATTTGTTTGCAATCTTCTCAAGAACTTTGAGGCAGATTAAAAGTATAAATACACAAAGCTGGTTAAGGAAAAACACCGCCAGATAAAATAGGCATCTCGAATGAATGCCAATGTATGGGATCAGATAAAGTCCCCCAATTAAATTTGGTTGTGATAGGACAACAATAAAGGAGAAACGCACCCACACCCTACAATTGAGATATTTCCAGACAAAGCAATTCCCATTTACTTACTTTACAATTTTTTTTAAAGTGTAGGCACTGATAAAATATTCACTCCACAGGATTAAGGCTCGTTCTGTGAAAATTCATTAACAGCATGAAAAAAATAGGAGGGGATAGTTATCTAAGCGGACAAAACAGAGAGAGTACAAAAAGGTTTTTATCTATCATTTGTTTGAATGAATAGATTTCTTTCCACAGGAGAGGCGGAGGAAAAGGATGGGTGGAAAATGTTCTGTATTATCTGCCCTGGCATTTTATTGTACAAACAAGTGTGCGTTCTTCTAAAGAAAGATCAGATGATGTCCAAACAATGAATGCAAAAACTTCTTTTCTTTGATGAACTGAAAGTGGTGGAGCACTTGAGGAAATACAGCTGCCCTTGATGTCCTCGTTGCAAATAAAACGTTCTTAATATATAAGTTGAATAAAAGGCATTGTAGAGGAACCCGATTGATGCACCCACTATAAATCCTGTGCTTTTATGTGGAAGTAAACTATTTCTTTCTTAAGAAAGGAATTTTTAAAGAAGAGATTGGGCAGCCATTTGTCTGGTATGATAAGACGCATCTCCTGCTTCTTGGGTAGGTAGTTGGGCTAGAAGACCTCCAAAGGTCCAAGTTCCAACTCTCGTTCAATCTGTATTCTGGAATATTCCTGCTGGGCTGTTCCTTCAACCATTCAGGCCATATTGTGAATCATAACCACACAGGTAGTCCTCGTCTTAGCACCACCATCGGAACCAGAATTTCTCCTATAAGCTGTTCAGAGCATCCAGTAGTGGGAGGTGCTTCAGTCTCTGCATGTCTACGCTGGGCTTAATTTCTGGAATGCTGCTCCTCCTCCTCCTCCTCCTCCTCCTCGGGACTCCTCCCCAGCGTTCCCCAGTTTTGGCTCAGCCTCGTGAGGGATAGGCAGTGCTTATGATTCTTCCTTGGCCGAAACAGGAAAATTCATTTCTTTACTAGCAGGTTTGAAAATTGATCAGCTTGTCTTTAGGACTCAATCGCATTACAATCTCTCGATGTTGGCTCTTTAACATCAGGCAGTCGGAGATCACTCGCATTACAGGGAAGCGCTGTTTCGCGCCCCAAAGTGGAGGGAGGCTTTGGCGCTGCTCCGCGCCCCCTCCCCACAACCGCTCTTTCTACTCCTGCCATTCTGATTCCTGAGTCAGAGACACGATCAGATTTGGCCTTGCGCTGGAGTTTCAGTCCACTCCCCCAGATTTTTTCATGTCATGCCCTCTCTCCAGAGATCCGGTTAAACGTAATCTCATGGAAACAGCTATCCAACATCTACTGGACATACGAGCAATCCAACCAGTAGCCACCAACCAGTGAGGACGGGGTTTCACATCTTTTCATTGTTCCCAAAAGTTCGGGGGGGTGGAGAGCAATATTAGATCTAAAACATCTGAACCGTTTCTTGGTATATCGCAAGTTTAAAATGCACACCCTGCCATCTATCTTACTTGGCATCAGAAAAGGTGAAGTCCTTACATCTATAGATCTGACGGAGATGTACCTACATATTGCTATTCGGCCTTCCCACTATAAATTTCTGAGATTCTGTTAAAATAACCACCATTTCGAATATGTGGCCCTTCCTTTCGGACTAGCTTCTTCCCCCAGGACCTTCACAAAAGTTCTCGCAGCTGTAGCTGCTCATCTTGGTGATATCCCCGTATCTCCAGTGTTACCTTGATGACATCTTAATTTTGTCATCTTCCAATCATCAAGCAGTCAGAGATACTCAGAACACATTACAATCCCTACAACAATACGGGTTCTCAATAAATTGGAAAAAGAGTCATTTAACACCATTGACTCGGTTAATCCATCTGGGGGCAGTCATAGATACAGTGGAAGGCAAAGTTTTCCTGTCACCAGATAGACTAAATAGCATTCAGCAATTAGTTAAAGAGATCAGGGGTCTTACGAGGATGTCCCTAGCTGAACTATCAAAATTGTTAGGCAAAGCTGATCTCATGTATATGTATCATCCCTTGGGGCCGGCTCCACACTAGATCCCTCCAGTGGTTCCTGCTCCCCTACCAGCACTCTGGCAGAAGCAACCCCATACACAAGGTTAAGGTACCATCAAAGGTCGTGAAGTCTCCAATTTCTGATGTATAAAGTAGTTTTCCTTGTAGTGATCACTTCCGCTCATCGTATTTCGGAACAGGCAGTTTTGTCAATCAGAAAAGACCTTTGTGTCTTCCATTCTGACCGGATGGTCCTTCATCCTGATCCTACATTTATACCCAAAATTAATTTGGCGTTTCACAGGGCACAAGAGCTGATACTTCCTAACTTTTGTCCCAGGCCATCTCAAAGGTTGGAACTACAATGGCATTGGCTTGATGTGAGGCGAGCATTGCAAATATATATTCACCGCACAGTGACTTTCAGGAAAAGGGAAGCTTTATTTGTGTCATTTCAGCCAATACTCAGGGATGCAAGATCTCTTCTTCCACAATAGGCCATTGGCTATGGGCTGCGATAGTGAAAACGTATCAAACTCAATCACTACAGGTGCCCAGGGGCATAACAACTCATTCAACAAGGAGCGCAGCAACATCGGCAGCATGGGTCACGCAGGCACCAATAATTGATATTTGTCGAGCCACAACCTGGGCCTCTCCATCGCCCTTCATTAGGCATTATAAAATAGATCCACTGAGGCCTCCTTTGGCAGAATAGTTCTGCAACAGGTCCACGGGGACCAGGAAGGAATTCCAAGCCAAGGAGTCCCAATAGGACAGGCAAAGCTTTAGTATGTCCCACTACTGGATGCTCTGAATAGCTCATAGAAGAAAGCATCCAGCCCCACCCCTTTTTTCCATCTGATGGGGTCCTGTTTTGGCCAATTAATTGTTAAGGCGTTCAGGGCGAGTGGTGTTTATTCTCTCGTCTTCGCCAAAACTAGGGAACGCTGGGGAGGAGTCCCGTGGAGGAGGAGGAGTGTTCCAGAAATTAAGCCCAGCCTAGGCGTGCAGAGATTGAAGTACCTCCCGCTACTGGATGCTCTTCACAGCTCAAAGAGAACGGGCGTATCAGGTAAGTACCAACGGCCTTTCTGTTGCTAAGCGGGGCAGTTGTTAAGTCAGTCACGCCCAATATTATGGCCTTTTTCTGGGGGTGAGGTTGCAAAGAAGAGGTTGTAAAATGGCTTTTTGTAACGATAAAGGGTCACTAATCAGGTCAGTCACTAAGCAAGGACTACCTGGACTAGTTGTGTAGAATTTTGTGCAGGGAACCCGGTGCCTGTGCGGCTGTGAGTTCTCTCTGCCACAGAAGAGGAGGCCTGTGACACTGGGGAGGTCTTATGCGCCCATAGCACACAGACCTGTTTTCAGAGCTGCATCAAGAAAAATCTGCATTATTAGCTCAAGGGTGGGAAGCGAGAACTACCTGTAGAAAATACCTGTCAGCTTTGGAAGCCATATTAACACCAGATACTTCCACACTGCCACTTTCTTGACCCTGGGAAAATGGGAGGGGGGCATTTCTTGGAGTGTATGTGGTTAGACATAATAGCATTCTTTTTCTAAGTCAAGGTCATGTTATTTCTGCACCTGGTCGAGAGGACGTCTCAAGCTGGGACGGATGGTAATTGGGGCATGTGATGCGATGAGGGGCACAGAGGGTAGAATTGTAGTTTTTACTTATTGCAATTGTTGGAAGCAATATCCTTCTGGGTTCAGTTCCAAGTGGGGAAAAAGACCCTGGAAACATGGAGGCTGCTTAGAAAGAAGGTTTAATGGTGGACAGGACCACATGCCTCGGAGCTCCTGGGCGAAAAGGGAAGGGATGCTGAGAATCCCTTAGTTTCATACCCTCTTTTGGGCCCCACCTTAGTGCTTCCTGTTCCTGTCTAAGAAATGTATCCCATTGGCTGTCAGACTCCCTAGGGGCGGGGTCTTAGCTAACTTTGTAGACTTTGTCTGGACCACATGGCTTCACCTGAGTGCTGGATAATGCGATCTTTCCAAGTGCCATGTGGTGAGACAGGTAATCCTATCATTTCCTGAGGGCCATGTCTTCATCCCATCACCCTGGAGCTGAAGGGACGGGAGGGGGGGGGGCAGGTAGCTTCAGGAAGCTGCTCTGTCTTTAAAACACGTTTCTCCTTTTCTTCCTCCAGGGAAATATAATATTCTGCCTTTTTAATATTTCCTAGATTATTTCATTCTTCTAGGAGAGGGCTAGGTGGCTACCTTTCTACCCAAGGAAGTCCAGAACTTTCAGATTCGGGATTTCCCAGATGTGCTAGTATACTACTCTAATAAAAAGAACTTTGGAGAGGATGTCTGTCAGTTATTTTGTTTGGGGCGGAGGTTTTCTGGAACGCTGACATTCTGACAAATATCGTTTTTTGCACCTCCTGAAGGTGTGAAGGTGGGCCTCAGAAGCTGTGAATGCACCGGCAAGCTGTGTAGTAATTCATTAGCGGGAGGGAGAGGGCCGGAAAACATCTCCCCTTTAATCACGCTTTTTAATATCATTTGACATTAACTTAATGCCAGAACTTAATGTCATTGGAACTTAACAGGAGGTAGTAGTCAAAAGACTGGGGATTTCGCGCCCCCCCTTTCTTTAATGCATTGATTATACCACTCCAGGAACTATTTCTTTGCTACGGTTGATGACTTCCCAGCCTCAGAGCTAGAAAACGAGCCCAGTGTAGGAGGCGCGTGTTGGCCTAATGATCTCGGGCTCCTGCAACAGCAGAGAAGACGCTGGAGGTCAAGGGGCATAAGATCAGGCCCCGTTAAGTTTCTTTCTCCAAGGCAGATGGGATCATTAGCAGCTTAGGAGGAGGAGAGAGAAGAAGATGGCGAGAGATCGCTCCGGCTGCTGACCTCCAGCACGGGGATGGAGCTTCCAGCCTCCGAAGAGAAAAAGATCAGGAGGCATTTGGCGGAGTTATAGGAATTATTTACTGCCTCTGGCTTTGCTTATTAGCTGCTGGGTTCACAAGGAGCAGGGGTGGGGGGAGGGGGGGGGGGGGGATAGGTGCCCAACTTAGGACCAATTACTCTTCCCGCTTCCTTCCCATTATTTGTGCTTGAGTAAACCGTAATGAGAACATCAGCTTAATATAACAAGGGCAAAGAGTGGAAGAAGAAGAGGAAGAGGAAGAAGAAGAGGAAGAAGAAGAAGAAGAAGAGGAGGAGGAGGAGGAGGAGGAGGAGGAGGAGGAGGAGGAAGAAAATAATCTTAGTATCTATTTCATGAGGATGCTGCAGAGGTTGAGTTGGGGGAGATGTAATTAAAAACAAAAAAGCTGGCTTGGACCCAACCACGCTTGCCTGCTACAGGGTCCTGGGCGCTCGCTGAGCTTGTCTATTTTCTTGCAGACATTTCATTACTCGTGCTCGGTAACATCATCAGTGCCTTTGGGCAGCTGGGGAAGGGACCTCTCATTTCAATCCTGAGCTAGAAAGATACTCCTTTATTGGATAAAGTTGCCCCTGATGCGCACTTGGATTCTGGACCGGGAAAAGGAAATATTCTCTTTTCTATGTCCTATATTCTGCAACCCCCTCAAAAAGCAACACCCCACCTCCAAACAATTTGGTTTAAAGATAGATTTCACTTTCCTTCTCTCCCCTCCCTCCCTCCCTTCTTTTCTTCCCTCCCCTCCCTTCCTCTCTCCCTCCCTCCCTCCCTCCCTCCTTCCTTCCTTCCTTCCTTATCTTTCTCCCTCTTCTTCCTTCTTTCCTTCCCTCATCTTCCTTCCTCCCCCTTCTTTCCTTCCCCCTTTCTTCCTTCTTTCTTTCCTGTCTTCCTTATCTTCTGCCCCCCCTCTTCCTTTCTTTCTCTCTTCCTTTCTCCCTCCCTCCCTCCTTTCCTTCCCTACCTCCTTCCCCCTCCTTCCTTCCCTCTTTCCTTCCTTCCTTATCTTTTGTTCTTTCTCCCTCCCTCCCTCCCTCTTCTTCCTTCTTTCCTTCCTTCCCTCCCTCCCTCCCTAGATAGTAAAAACTCTTAATTGACTCAAACAGATGCAGAAGGGTTCACACATTGAATAAGTAGTCAGCACCCATTCTTTGCCATTCAAATGCAAAGATGCCTCCTTTGCCATAGCGCATACATCTTATTTATTTATTTAATACAGAGGAGCGATTAAATACTCAACTTGTTACCAACAGCTTGCACTTTATATGAGAAAAACTAGTTAGAAAGATAGACAAGAATCATTAGCATCAACCCAAACATAGACTAAGTGTTCACACAACCAAGAGCCCTGTCAACTGCATTTATTAAACATGCTAATCTTGGATAGTGTTAAGCTTATTGTCCAAGCCTTGCAATCTTGGAATCACACTTATTTCCAAACTGACTATAAGTGGTGGTATGATACGACTGGAAGAAGGAAAATAACAGTTTAAGTAGGATCAAAAGGAGCATAATGTTGAAATAATGAAAATTAATCATGCCATTCTATTCTGCTTTGGTCAAACCCAATTTGGTCAGACCCAATTCTGCATTTTGGGATTCAAGCAAACTAAATCTAGTTCAACAAAGGGCAGTGAAAGATAATCAGAGGATTAGAAAGTCGTTTCTGTAAATGAGGGACTGAGAAGATCTCTGACCAGAGATGGGCTATCTTTACATTTCATAAATAAGTAAATAATTTCTTTAGTGGTCTCATTATGCAAACTGTAAATCACCATCGCCAATGTAAAAATTAAGGTGAAATCTAACATATCTTTAAACTTCAAAGCTGAACTATGTCAGATGCAATGAACTTGTCCCTTATTTAGAACACAATAGAACTGGAAGGGACCCTTCTAGTCCAGCCCCCACTCAAGCCAGAGATCCTATACCATTTCAGATAAGTGACTGTCAAGTCTCTTCTTAAAAACTTCCAGTGTTGGAGCATTCACAACTTCTGGAGGCAAGTTGTTCCACTGATTAATTGTTCTGACTGTCACGAAGTTTCTCCTTAGTTCTAGGTTGCTTCTCTCCTTGATCAGTTTCCCTCCATTGCTTCTTGTCCTGCGTACAGGTGCTTTGATAAACAAGTAAACAAGACTTACTTCTTCTTTGTGGCAACCTCTCAAATACTAGAATACTGCTATCACGTCCCTTCTTTTCTCTAGACTAGCCAAACCCAGTTCCTGCAACTTGTTCTTGATACGTTTCTGTCTCCAGGCCTTTAATGATCTTAGTTGCTCTTTGCACTTTTTCTAAAGCTTCAACATCTTTTCTGTAACCTGGTGAGCAAAACTGGACGCAGGATTCCGCATTTGGCCTTACTAAGGCTTTGTAAAGAAGTACTAATACTTCATGTGATTTTTTTACTCTATGCTTTTTGTTTTCTATGACCAAGGATTGTATTAGCTTTTTTTCAGTGTCCGGATGGAAATTTTATTTTATTTATTTGATTTGTCAATCGCTTACAAAATAATAGGTGTAAGTATAAACATGAGTAAGAATGCAGAAAATGGGGACAATTAAATGGGGACAATAGGACAGGGACGGGAGGCACAATGGTGCACTTATGCACGGCCCCTTTCGGCAGCAGATGTTAAATCACGGATGCCAGAAAACTAGATACTTATGTTTGTGAACAATGTCATTAATTAGTTTTGTCACTAAGTGACACCAAAAGTAGCCGTGGCTGGTGAAGCAGGGAAATGCTGCTGCCAGTTCTAGGTTTGTTTTTGTTTTGGGAGAGAAGCAATAAAGGCCATCTTTGGTGTGGGTATCTTTTCAAATACAACCTATGCTTTGCAGTAGGCCAGCAATTCTCAACCTTGGCCACGTTAAGTCCATGTCCAGACTTCAACTCCCAGAATTCTATGCACACATCTTAAAGTGGCCCAAGTTTGAGAAACACTGCTATAGATACTGGAAATAGACCGGTGGTTTAGTGAATATGAACATGGGCTAGTGGAGAATCCAGAAAGGTGCAGTCCCAAGATATTCAGACGGCGCCAATTTGTTTGGTGAATGTTCGAAGTTACAATGGCACTGAAAAAAGTGATTTATGACCGTTTAACAACTTTTATATAACAATGGAAACATTGGGCTGAATTGTGGTGGTAAGCCAAGGACTATCCGTGTTCAGAAATTTCCTTGTTTTCCACTTAACAAGAGACCCAGATTTTAAACCGGGTGTGATGAGTAATGGTCTTCAAATATAGCATTCTTAGCTTTTAGTAGGTCAGAATCCATTTTTTTTTAATGAAAATATATTTTGGAGGTCCTTTTTACACCTTCTCTGCATAAATGGCGTTTTGTTGATTTTTCGCTTCCTCCCTCTCTTGTAAACACTTTGGAGTGAATCTAAATTCTGTATTAGTTATGCATGGTAACATTTTTTAAAATCAGTTGGGGCAAGCACAGTAGACGCTCTTTTGAGATCTCTTTGGATGGAGAAACTCTGCATTCTTATGAGAAATATTTTTCAAGTCTTCTGCAATGGTTCTTAAGGAAACAAAGCATCAGTGTGCAAAGGAGAGAATGCATGCATTTTCCATTGGAAAATCGGGATTTTGTTCTCAGCTATTTTTCTTTCTCATCTGTGTTTTTTTCTTTTCTTTTAGGGATCAACATTACCGTTAAGCACAACTGTTCCGAAGACATAGACAAGACAAACGGTGAGTGTGTTATTTGCTGTGCCTGATCAAGCTAGATGCTTTTAATTGTGTTGCTATATAGACCTTTCCAACTTGGTCCCTTCAGGTGGTGTGATACCACAAGTTCCATTATTTCTACCTTCTGGCCTTATTGAAATTGAAGTACAGGAAGTCCTTGGGTTACGACAGCAATTGGGAACAGGATTTCTATCACTAAGTGATGCGGTTGTAAAGCTTGATATCATGTGACTGTATGGCAGTTCCACCATTTCCAGTTGCCATCCTTAAGCAAGGACCTTACATGACCATGACCTCCGATTTCCTGCCAGCTTCCCCACTTATTTTTACTTGCGAGACGTCGGCAGGGAACATTTGAAATTATGACCACAAGATGCTGCGATGGCCAGAATTCCAAGGACCTTTTGTAAATATTATTTGTACAGTGCCGTTGTAACCACGGGTGGGATTCCACTGGTGTAACAACCGGTTTGGTGAATGCACCCTACCAAAACACGCACTGTGTGCACATGCTCAGCACTTCAAAATGCCCCCCCCCCCCTTTCAGGTAAAACTTATCTTCTGCTGCAGCTAAGGTGAGTAAAAACAGGTGATCCGCGGCAATCCTCTGTCATGCGAATTGGCTGAGGTGAAAAACGAAAGAATATAGGACAGACCAGGGCAGAGGCTGGGTGGGCAGGGCCAACTAATCGCCAGAACTGCCGGTTCATGCGAACCGGTCCATACCAGCCGTGAATCCCACCCATGGTTGTAACTTTTAATGGTCACCAAGTTAATGGTTATAAATTGAGGACTCCCTGCATATGATTTGTAGGAGGCTTCCCGGGTTGCAAAAGTTGATTGAGATTGACGGCTGCGTGTTCTGTGCACAAAAATAGACTGGAAGGGAAGAGATCTTAGTGTTAACAAAAGGTTTTCACACAAAACATTTAATCTCTTTGCTGGATTTCCCAATTTTATGGATTCACACATTGCATTGAGTCATAAACTAACCAAATGGTCTGATTGTACAGACCAGACCGAGGCATAAAAAACCCCCAACTAATCAGAGTTCAAATTAATTGAATTTATCCTATGATGGGAATGTACGTTTGTATGCTTGTATGTTTTCCTCTGATTCTTTCTGTGCAAAGTCTTACTGAAGTTTAGCATGATTTCAGAAGAGGTGAATTGAGTTTAAAAGAGAGTCCTGTACAACCTTTTGAGCTGACTCTGACGTTCTTAAACCCAGTCACTGTCTACATAGTATTTCAATGTAAGGTCACTGGATGGCTTTATCCACAGTCCTAGGTCCATTGTTCCTTTCATATACCTTAATATTCTTTTTACTCCTAACCAATGGTGTTGTTAAGGTATTGAGATTTAATAGCTGACCAGCTGTTGAAAGGCTGATGGAATGAGGATGAATCAGCATGGTTATTGGCGCTTTAAGAAGCTGTCTATATATATGAGGCCATGAGAGGGAGTACTTCTCTCTCCTTGTGTTCTGTCTCCATTGTGGTTCTCCGTGCAGAGTAAAGAAGATTGATTGCTTGCCAGGTATTTGCCTACCATGTATATGTATGTATCTAGCAGTCTGGTATATAAACCGCTGTTAATGACAAAGGCTCTGTGTGCTGTGATTTGCTCCTGGGTTGTCTCACAATAGTAGTTGCGCTGCAGAAACTCTTGACAGTCTGTCTTTAGAAAGTCTGGGGTTTGGTTTGGGGTAGCACACTGCACAATCAACAGAGCAATGCAAAGAAGTAAAAGGGCCAAAACGAGTTTGATTTAATTCACATTGAATCAAAATGAATTTCAGTTTAATGTTGATCAATTGCATGCCATTGATTAAGAGCAGTTAATATGATTTAATTTTCTTCTGACATATTAAAAATTAAACACTGCAGGCAACTTTGGGAGGGTTCTGGCAGCCTCCCATGGCTGTCAAGTATTGCAGAGTCACTCTTGCTTATTCAGAATTGGTTGAATTGTTGATTGTAGGGAGGAGCTGTTGGGCTGAGACCTTTTGAGAAAGCCCAGCCACAGATGGTTGGTTCTTGAAGCTTTGAAAAATAATTTGGGTTCCATGGACCTGTCAGGCTAAGTAGTGCCCTCCCAGAAGGGTTAAAATCAGGAGACCCATTCTATTCTATTCTATTCTATTCTATTCTATTCTATTCTATTCTATTCTATTCTATTCTATTCTATTCTATTCTATTCCATTCCATTTCATTCCATTCCACATTTTCTCTTCCCTTCCATATATTCTATCCTATCCTAACCCCTCCCCTCCCATACTAATATTGTCATAGGATGCAGTTTTCAACAGCCCAAAGTAAAAGTGGACAATACAGGCAGTCCTTGACTTACATCCACAATTGAGCCCAGAATTTATGTTGCTAAGTGACAAATTTGTTAACTTGAGTTTTGTCCTATTTTACGACTTTTCTTGCCACATTTATTAAGTGAATCAGCGCGGTTGTTCACTCCATTCCATTCCATTCCATTATTACTTTTTATTTTATTACTTATTTTTTATTTTATTCATAAAATTTATTGGCCACCCAACTTACCATAGTTATAGGGTGGCTGTGGGCAGCTTATAGTTACATCTTAGTGAAAATAAAATCAAACCTTAAAACCAACCCTTAACCATGAAAACCACCTTCCCTGCCCCAATTATTTACTTATTAATTGTAATATTTATAAACTCGGCAGAAAACAATTGATTTCATGCAGATTCTTCTCTCTGGACAGACGGTAATTAAAATGAACAACATTTAGCTCTCTGCCATTACGCGACTCTCCTCCTCTGGTGCCCATCCGGTGGTCCATATTTGGGTTCCTGGTGTTCCATCTGCATATTCAGCATTCCAAGATTGTGAAGTGAAAATTTTGCCAATGTTTTGACAATGCAATTTTTTTTTTTGAGGTTTTAAGAATGGGAACAAGGAATGGGGGAATCTCTGGATGCGAAACCACTCTTTTTTCTTCTTGAAAATTACTCCTTTGAGAATTTGTCATCCAGAGGCACTTCATTGAGGGTGGGAAGCCATACGTATCGAATGGATGGATGGATGGATGGATACCTAAAATGGTACTCTGGGGCCACCATTCAAATGTCCCAAAAGTCCTGGGCGGAGGGATTCAGTTGTGGGATTCAAACATTTTTACTACAGGTTCTGTGGGCGTGGCTTGGTGAGCGTGGTGTCGCTTGGTGGGCGTGACTTGGTGGGTGTGGCAGGGGAAGGATACTGTAAAATCTCCATTCCCACCCCACTCCAGGGGGAAGATTACCACCGGCACTCCAAGCTACTCAAAATTTCCACTACCGGTTCACCAGAACTGGCAGAACCTGCTGAATCCCACCTTGGGGTGGAATCCTGACAATGAAATTGAGAGGCTTATTTTACTCCCATTGCTACTGTTAAAATGGCAGCGCAGTGGCTCAGCATTAAGATAGCAATATCTTAACTTAGACTTATATACTGTTTTACAGTGCTTTACAGCCCCCTCTCTCTATTTGTAGATTATATCTATCTATCTATCTATCTATCTATCTATCTATCTATCTATCTATCTATCTATCTATCTATCT
>NW_020769310.1:795603-824472 GCF_900518735.1 Pseudonaja textilis | reverse complement strand
TCTATCTATCTATCTATCTATCTATCTATCTATCTATCTATCTATCTGTTTTCTTAAGTTTTCGTGGGTACTTACCTGTATGGTATTCAGCTTTGTTCTGGTATTTTCCCAGGTCATTGTAGTTTGTGCCCTTGTACCTGGGCACAAACAGATCCCCCCTGATACCTCCAGCTCAAACACACCCCAACCAGGCACCCAGATGAAACCTAGCTTCCTAACAAATGATAGCCGTCCATTTACTCGGGGCCAAGCTGCACTAAAGGCCTCCAATAAAGTAACACAATGTTGCCAGCCAATCAAGAGACAAAAAGAGCCACAAAACAGACAGAAGATATTAGAAACACCAATCAAGCAGAACACAGCAAACTCCAGGACCAATAAACATAGACCAAGACTCCCAACCAATCAGAATGAAGAAAAAACCATTCTGGCACAGCAGTAGGCTAGCCCCAAATTTAAAACTGAAACGGCTGTGAAAGTCTGACTCACAGACAAACACAATACAGAAGCCTGATGATGGCAGATGAGATTCTGCTGAAACGTCGCTACAACTTTAAAAGCACAACTACAATGACGTGGGAAAATACCCAAACAAAGCTGAATACCATTTGTGTGTGTGTGTGTGTGTGTGTGTGTGTGTGTGTGTGTGTGTGTGTATATTCATTCTTAAGTTTTCATGAGTACTTACATGTATGGCATTCAGCTTTGTTCGGGTATTTTCCCACGTCATTGTAGTTGTGCTTTTAAAGTTGTAGTGACATTTCAGCAGAATCTCATCTGCCATCATCAGGCTTACACACACACACACACACACACACACACATCTACATACCTACATGCCTACATACATATATCTGTTTCTTAGTATGACTGTTTCCTAGTATGATTTGATTGCTTATTGTACCCTATGACTATCAATAAATGTCGTACCTTATGATTCTCAACTCCTGACGAATGTCTCTTTTCTTTTATGTATACTGAGAGTATTTACACCAAGACAAATTCCTTGTGTGTCCAATCACACTTGGCCAATAAAGTATTCCATTCTCTAGGCACACATACATACATATACATATATACAGAGAGTGAGAGAGAGAGTGAGAAAGAGCACCCCAAGAAAGTGGAAAGCATGAGAAAGAAATTGCAGACAACTTCGCCAAGATTGGATGAGGTATAATTTGAAGGATAATAGCAATTGAGCCTTCTTAAAGGATTAAGAATAAATTGGCACTGAATTTATCTGCAACTTTGCAATGGCTTCTGTATAATGAAAATAATCCTTTATCTTCCCACATCCTGATCATTGCTTCTGATAAATAAACCCAGATTGCACATGATAGCTGTGTTTCAACATCTCAGCGGTTGCCACAGAGAAGATGGGGCCAACTTATCCTCCAAAGCACTTGAGGGCAGGACAAGAAGCAATGGGTGGAAAACTAATCAAGGAGAGAAGCAACCTAGAACTAAGGCGAAATTTCCTGGCAGTGAGAACAATTAATTAGTGGAGCAACTTGCCTCTGGAAGCTGTGGATATTCCATTACTGAAGGTGAAGAAGAGATTGGACAACCATATATCTGAAATGGTATAAAATCTATGCTTGAGCCAAGGAGTGTACTAGAAGATCTCCAAGGTGCCTTCCAACTCCGTTATTCTGTTATCAGGGAGGCAAAAAAAAAAAAGAGAGAGATCATTTAGATGCCATTGTGCATCCGTAAAAACATCGTTGAAGATTGTTGGGCACAGCAACTCATCTCTAAACTTTTATTCCTAGACTCTCTCGTCTCTATTCCTCAACAGCAGATGGGACGCAATTGGTTAAGGCTGTTAATTCACTACTATTGTGATGTCTTTGCCCTTAATTGGCTGCAAAAAAAGAGACCATGCTTGCAGCAAATGGAAGGAAGATAAGTTCTGGATTGATAAAATGAACCTTGAAGGAGCAGGCCCAGAATGTGATTTGCTGGCAAACCCAATTTATGAATAGAAGGTGGTAGATTCTCAACAGGAAGGCTTTAGGTTAGCCCGTTTGGGAGCTACGACACCCCTTCTCACTGCTCTGTCTTACAAAGCAAATCTCCTTTCCTGGTTTAACTAAGAGGAAAAGGTTTAACTAAAAAAAGGAGTTGGCTTTTTAGAGTTTTAAGGCAGCCTTTTCTGAACATAAGCAGTGTGCAGAATATCTCTTGGGGGTGTGTGTGGGTTTTTGGTGTTTTTTTTGCTACGATGCCTTTCTTTCCATTGTAAAGAGCAACAGGTAACCCACAGCGTGCAGAAGGGAAGCGAAGAAATAAGACAAAAGAAAGGAAAGGAAAGAACGGATCGCTGCATGAAGCTTCTTTTCCGAATTCTCCAGCTAGCTTAAGAATTAAACAGCTGAAGCCGTGGATCGAGGGCATCTGTGAAGATAGATTTCTGTCCATGGCGAGCCTGCAGGCCGCCTTCTAGATACAAAGAGAGGAGAAATAGGAGGAGAGAGGAAAGGGATAGGGAAGACTTGCTGGCCGCCGGACACTATTTGAAACATGTTGCTCCCCAAATGGACCCTGGGTATCAGTTCACGAGTATTTCTTGCCACGAAACCTTTCAGAAAGAAGGGCAGAAGTAGGTCTCCAAGCACGTGTCTTTTGTTAGTCATGCTTTGTGTGTGTGTGTGTGTGTGAGAGAGAGAGAGAGAGAGAGAGAGAGAGAGTAAACGAGAGGGTGAATCTTAGGGTGCAATGTGCACCTCCAAATTGGTTGCCGATGGGATCAGAGGTTAAAGATCCTGAGCTTGTCAGCTGGAAAGCTGACAGCCCAGGTCCGAGACCTGAGCGCCGTGCAGCAGGGTGAGCTCCTGTTCCTTACTCTAGCTCCCTCCCACCTAGCAGTTTGGAAGCATATAAATGTGGAATGTTCCCTGTGCCTTATGGTGTACACAGCCCTGCTGGTCACATGACCATGGGAAAATGTCTTCGGATAAAACTGGCTCCCTCGGCCCAGAAAAGGAGAGGAACACTGCCTCCTCCAGGTAGTTCTTGTCTTATGATCAGCTGCTTAGCAACCCTTCAAAGTTATGACGGACTTTCCCTGGAGTACTTACCACCCAGTATTGAGGTTCTGGGGGCCATACCCTCCGCAGGTCAGCTGACCACATGTAAGCCGCTCGATACCTGCCCTGCATTTAGGGCTGTTTGCAGCATCCTGCAATCACGTGACCATATTTTACGATGCTTTTACGTAACGGTTTTCTGCAAAACTGGCTCATAGCAAACCACGAGCTCACTTAATGACCGCAGCATTCCACTTTACAACCCCCACCAATAAAGATAGTACACTCGGGTCAGCTACCCATCACGTCAACTCACAAAATATTTCTATGGCCTTTTAGAGTTGACAACAGAAAGAGAGGGGGGAACAGTGTGGCAGCTTGCAAACTGAAACCGCATTCCATAAATGTTTTGAAAGATAGTTTCTAGGTTACCGAAGTTTTTGCCGTGCAAAATTCTAACTGGAGAGCATGATTGATAACTCTTAGCTATGAACGTGTCCCATTGGAGAATAGGAATTACGATACACCCAGGGGGTGGGGGGAAACCAAGGTCAAGGGTGATAGTGAATGATATGCCTCAGAGTCGGCTACACCCAGGCAATGCCGGAACTTTTAACTCCCAATAAATCCTTTTGAAGTTTTGGAAGTTTGGCTCGAGACTCATGATTTAAATGGGGGTAACTGCTGGAATCCTGACACATCACACCATGGGTAACCCACTTCATGACTGCCGTGACTTATGAGCATGATGGGTAGGCTTCATTATGGTCCTGTGTTGAGGATTACCTGTAGCTCTGCATACTGACATTGATTTTTTTTTGTCAAAATATTGCTGTACCGAGTACTTTCCGCTTGCTTTCAGCCTCCCTGCAGAAGAGGCTTTGATGCATTGTGAGGCTTCAAAACCAGCCCTCTTTGAAAAGCTGCCTCCCCCCTCCCCTCTTCACAGTTTCAATGGGAGAAAGAAGCTTTTAGGTGGAATGAATTCAGTCCTCTTCTTCACAGTAGCCATGGTAGCCTCAACCTCTTGACCTGTCTCGCATCGGAGGAGGCTGAAGTCCCCGGCGTTTCAGGATAAAATGTCTGTTTCTATCACTGCATTGCAAATACTTCTCTCTCTCTTTCCTCTCCTTCTCTTTCCTTTCTTCCTTTCCTCCCTCTTTCTCTCCTTTCTTTCCTCTCTGCCTCTTTCCTCTCTTTTTCCTTTGTGTCTCTTTCCTCCCTTTCTCTCTTTCTCTCACTCTTTCCTTTCTCTCTGTCTCTCTTTCCCCTCTTTCTCTTTTCTCTCATTCCTCTCTCTTTCCTCTGTGTCTCTTTCCTTCCCTTCCCTCTTTCTCTCTCTCTCTCTTTCCTTTCTCTCTTTCCTTTCCCTCTTTTCTCTATCTCTTTCCTCTCTCTATCTCTTTCGTCTGTGTTTCTTTCCTCCCTTTCTCTCTCTCTCTCTCTCTCTTTCCTCTCTTTCGCTCTCCTCGCTCTCCCTCTCTCTCTCCTTTCTCTAGGGAAAAGCTGAACAATCGGATACTGAGATGGCTGACCAGTTCAGGGGGCTCAAAAGTAGCCCCCCATCCAGTGGGGTCCCCCTCCTTTGCAAGATCTGATGAGCAGGCTTGAAACACAACGGGAGGCTAGACTACCCTCGATTTGTTTCCTTTTAAAAACACACTGGTGTTATGTTTTGTTTTTACGGTCTCTTTTTTAGCAATGTTGTAAGCTTCTGTTCTCGTGGCAGATGATCCTTGACCATTCAGCCAGAAAGCACATCAGAGGGGGGGGAGGGAGAGAGAGGGAGGGAGGGAGGGAGGTGGGGAATTTTATTGAGATGATCCTTGAATGAGAGGTAGAAAGTTTTAGATGTATGGATTTAGGACCCCTTTCAAAACTTGTACTGTATTTATAGTCAGAAATTTGGGGCAATTTCTCCAGGAGAGGATGGCATTTTCCAAGCACTTTTTGATAGACTGAGAGCCATTTGGTTTAGTGGGTAAGGCACCACCTAAAAACTGGGAGTTCTTGCCCTTCCTTGGACATGAAAACCAACTGGGTAATTTTGGGCCAATGACCAGGAGACGGTGAGTTCTAGTCCCACCTTAGGCATGAAATCTGGCTGGGTCACTTTGGGCCAATCATCAGGAGACGGTGAGTTCTAGTCCTGCGTCAAGTATGAAATCTAGCTGGGTGATTTAGTGCCAATTACCAGGAGACTATGAGTTTTAGTTTCGCCTTCAGCATGAAAGGCAGTTTGGGCCAGTCATTCTCAACCCAGCTCACCTCACAGGGCTGTTGTTGGGAAATTAGGAGGAGGAAGGTATAGTTGGCTAAAAGAAATCTACAGTAAGACTGCAGTAAGACTACAACAATACATCTTAAGAAAAGATTTGAAAGGCTTGAAGAAATGTGTGTGTGTGCGTGTGTGTAGACATGCGAGTAGTGCAGGGGTGTGATAACATTCATCACAGGATGCCACACATTACATTGTCAAGGACTTGGCTACAGGAAGGCAGATTCCAACAGAATGTTTTTAAAAAGCCTGTGTACCAATAGGACCAGCCTTGCAAAAAGCTTCTCTTTCGTGGATGCATTCAAATAGACAATCAGCACGGAAAGAAAGAACGTTTCCAGCAGAAACATTCCTAACCCTAACCCCTACGGTGGATATTTTAATTTAGTTTTATAACCAAAGCAGGGGTTTCAGTGCAAGAAATTGGCCCCTTCCAACTTGGCGATGCTATGAAATAACTACATGTGTGAATTGTGATTTCTTCCTCGTCAGACACCAACAGAGGAAATGTTGTCTCGCTGCTCTTTTTCCTGACCTGTTTAGGTGGGTAGGATTGAGAAACGCAGCACATTGGATTGTCGAGTGTTAAGCGAACTGGAATCTTCTCCTCTTGATGTGACAGGTATTCTCGGCATATTTCCAGAGGAGCAGATGAGCCGGCCACCTTTATTACAGATTGTTGTACAGTCCCAAGCCCAGAAATTCTGTCTGAACTTTTCCAGCTGACTTCTGGCTAATACAGATCAGTTTCTCCAGCATACTCTTTCCTCCTGCAAAATCTAGAATCTGCAAAATCTAATAGGCTTGGTAACAATTGAGTGTAAGGTTTTGGGTTGGCTACTAGGATTGGCTACCAAATTTTATATACACAAACACATTGGAGACAGTTTCCATGATTGCTGAAACTCCCTTATATATATGTTACTGACTGATTGATCATTCATCCATCCAATCATCCATCCATCCAATCATCCATCCATCCAGCCATCCAATCATCCATCTATCCATCCAATCATCCATCTATCCATCCAGTCATCCATCCATCCACTCAATCCATCCATCCATTCATCCAATCATCCATCCATCCATCCAATCATCCATCTATCCATCCAGTCATCCATCCATCCACTCAATCCATCCATCCATTCATCCAATCATCCATCCATCCATCCAATCATCCATCCATCCATCCATCCAATCATCCCTCCATCCAATCATCTTTCCATCCAATCATCCCTCCATCCATCCAATCATCCATCCATCCATCCATCCAATCATCCATCCATCCAATCATCCATCCAATCATCCCTCCATCCAATCATCCCTCCATCCAATCATCTTTCCATCCAATCATCCCTCCATCCATCCAATCATCCATCTATCCATCCACTCAATCCATCCATCCATCCATCCAGTCATCCAATCATCCATCCAGTCATCCAATCATCCATCCATCCAGTCATCCATCCATCCATCCATCCATCTATCCATCCATCCAATTTATTGGCTGCCCATCTACCACAGGGTAGCTCTGGGCAACAGTATAGGTAGCCTTCAACTCACAACCATTAGTGTGGTATATTCCCCTGGTGTATAAAATTGCTTGAATGAATAACATAACTCTGAAACATAAGGCATGTTAAAAAAAGAGCAAACTATTTATTAAAAACTCTGTTAAAACTTTTAATACCAAATACCTTCTCCAAATTTAGCTTGATTTTCCTTGCCTATCACATCAGACTTTATTTTTATTTTTGTACCATAGTGTGAATGCATTTCAAATGTTTCTTTTTAATAAGTTTTTTTATTTTTTTAACTTGAACATACCATCTCCCATTAAACAGTGTGCCGTCTGGGTATAAATGTCTCTGTGCTATTACAATCAAAATTTACAATATTCGTTACATTGATAATAATTCTCTAATTCTTACAATAATAATCAACATTACAACTCTATTCATTTCTTCCTCTTAACATATCTTCTAATGAAAATATAATATTATATTAGGTATGGTAATCTTAACAATCGTATATAATCATCATATTGTTTACATTTCTATCTTAACATATATTCTTTATTTCACTAATCTCCATTTCTTTCTCACTTCTATTTTTATTCTCCAACCATTCATAAAATAAATCCCATGTCCTATAATTCGTTCTTTCTCCTTCATAGCAAGCGTTAATCTGTACATTCTGCACATACTGATATTTTCCTAATCACACCCTCATATGTAGGGATCTCATCACTTTTCCAATTTTGTGCAAATACAATTCTAGCTGCAGTTAATACATGTATAATTAAATATGCATTTCCTTTAGTGCAAGTTTCGGGCAAAACACCCAGCAAAAATGAATGCATTTCAAGTGTTAACGGTGGCTCAAGTCCTCCCCAGGAGAAGCTAGAGAGCTTAACAAATATTTGCAAGAGGTGGGCATGCTACCCCATCGCTTGGACAGAATCCCACAGCTGGAAGTCTTGGGATCTTGAAGATCTTCTAGTCCAGCCATCTATCCATGGCAGATTGTTTACCCGTGGTGGAGAACCTATGGCACCTCTGGGCATGCATGCCGTCGCCCCAGCTCAGCTCCACTGCGCATGCACATGTGCCTTCAACTGGTCAGCTGGACTTTGGCCCTCTGCTGTGCATGCACAGGGGGCGTGGCACATGCATGGGGGGCATGCATGCACGTAGGTCACATACTCATGCAGAGGGGCGAGTGTGCATGCTTGGGACATGCGCACATGTTGCATTTTGGTACGTTCACGTGCACTTTTGGCACTTGGTGCCAAAAAGGTTTGCCATCACTGTCCTATACCCAGGGGTCGGATTCAATTTTTTAACAACCGGTTCAGTGGGTGTGGCTTAGTTGGTGGGCGTGGCTTGGTGGTCATGTGAGTGGCTGAGTGTGGCCAACTCAATATCACTTACATCGAGGCACGCATCTCCTCGCCTGGCCATTCGTGACTATGGGAATGCTGCAGCAGTCATAAGTGTGAAAAATGGACGTAAGTCACTTTTTTCAGTCCCATTGTAACTTTGAATGGTCACTCCACACAAGCAAAGTACCAACAAAGGAGGGGAAAAAAACTCCAGAGAAGTTCCTGAGGTAGGAAGTCTAGTCCTGCCAAGATAAGGGTTAACGGAGAGGCAGTTTCTGTAAGCAACACCAGAATGTTTCCTTCCTGCCTTCCTTACAGGATTAGACCAGTAATTTCTTCTAACAACCGGTTCTCCGAATTGCTCAGAATGTTAACAACTGGTTCTAGCGAATAGGTACAAACTGGTAGAATCCCACCCCTGCCGATACCATTCCAGAAAAAATGTGCACTCACTTTCAGTGATTCCATTGATTAATTTTTCTGACTGTCAGGAAGTTTCTCCGTATTTCGCCCTGACTAGCCTCTACATCTTGCTTGTTGCCTTGTCCTGGGGAGCTTGAAAGAATAAATCCACCCCACATCTCTTGAGATTTTGGGAACCAGGTGGAAGCCATTGGCTGAAGCCCTCCTGAATGAAGCTGGGGAAAAGAATCAGGCCTGAAATTCAAAAGCTCTCCCCCATTAAACTGGTGGCTCGCTTGGCCAGCCCAAATCGGATAAGCTGCTTCGGTTCACCCATTGTACTAAGCCTGAACGTACCCTTATTCTGTGATGGTAAATTTCACAGAAAAAGCAGGTTGTTAAATATATAAGAGGGATGCGATGGCCCAGTGGCTAAGACACTGAGCTTGTCGATCAGAAAGGTCGGCGGTTCGAATCCCTAGCGCTGCGTAACCGAGTGAGCTCCCGTTCCTTGTCCCAGCTTCTGCCAACCTTGCAGTTCAAAAGCCTGTAAAAAATGCAAGTAGAAAAATAGGGGCCCCTTTGGTGGGAAGGGAACAGCGTTCCTTGTGCTTTTGGCATTTAGTCATGCTGACCACATGACTACGGAGACGTCTTCGGATACCGCTGGCTCTTCGGCTTTGTAATGGAGATGAGCACTGCCCCCTAGAGCCAGAAACAAGTAGCACATGTCTGCAAAGGGGAACCGTTACCTTCACTAAAGATATAAACTTGTGAACTATATGCATTCTCGGAAATTACTGTAGTCCTGTAATTTATGGCCATTTGTTTAGCAACAGTGCCTCACACATAAATCCACGATCACGCAATCACAAATTCAGGCGCTTGGCAACTGGCATGTATTTGCCATCATTGCAACATTGTGGGGTCATGTGAATATCATTTGTGACTTTCCCAGCTGGCTTTCGACCAGCCAAGTCCGTCGCGGAAGCTGGATTTGTTTAATGAACACGTAACTTGCGTAGCAACGGAAAAGGTCATTAAATCAGGCACAGTCCTGTGATGACTTACTTAACAATTGCATTGCTTGACGACAGAGGTGGTGCCAGTTCTGGTTGTAAGTTGAGGATTACCTAGAAATGTTAATGAAATTGAGTCATTTTTTTTTTCCTGACTGCTTTCTGTAAGCCTAATGAGTCTTCTTGGTCCTCAAAATCTCGTCGTGTGACGATAAGCTGCAAAGACTACGCTGGTGCATTCATTTATGCAACTTGCATTCATTTATGCCAGAGGTCTCCAAACATGGCAACTTGAAGACTTGTGGCTGGAGAATTCTGGGAGTTGAAGTCCAAAAGTCTTAAAGTTGCCAAGTTTGGAGACCTTTGATTCGTGCAACTTGTATAAGGCTGGATTAGTTTTAACTAGGACTGAGTTGCAGCAATCAAGACAGACACTAGATGGCCGTGAGGGGATACAAAACCTCTTTTAACTCTTTCCTGCCATCACATGGCTTTGTTTTTAGTGGTATGTGTGTATGTATAAATGGGCATAAGTTGCTTTTTTTTCCAGTGCCTTTGTAACTTTGAAAAGTCATTAAATGAATGGTTGTAAGTTGAGGACTATCTATACTTCCTATTTCAGACAAATGACTGTCTAGCCTCTTCTTAAAAACCTCCAGGGATGAAACATCTGCAACTTCTGAAGGCGAGCTGTTCCACTGGTTAATTATCCTCACTGTTCGGAAGTTTCTTCTTAATTCCAGGTTGCTTCTCTCCTTGATTAGTTTCCATTCATTGCTCCTTGTCCTGCCTACAGGTGCTTTGGTTAACAAATTGACCCCCTCCTCTTTGTATCAACGTCTCAAATACTGGAAGGCTGCTATCTTGTCCCCTCCAGTCCTTCTTTTCTGTAGATGAGCCAAACCCAAATCCTCCAACCATGTTTCATATGTTTTAATCTCCAGGTCTTTAATCCTCTTAGTTGCTCTTCTTCTACTTCCCCGCTCTTAACAAATCTTAACATCTTTTTTGTAATGTGGTAACCCAAACTAGGTGCAGTATTCCAGTATTCCTTTATAAATATATAGCGTTGTTCTCCTGGCATATTCAACATCACAAATATTTCTTTTGTATACCAATAACAGTTGGACCTGCTACATCTGAAATAGAATGGAATGGAATTCTTTTTATTGGCCAAGTGTGATTGGACACACAAGGAATTTGTCTTGGTGTAAATGCTCTCGGTATACATAAAAGAAAACAGACATTCGTCAAGAGTCAAGAATCATCAGGTGCAACACTTAATGATAGTCATAGGGTATAATAAGCAATCAAATCGCACTCGGAAACGGTCAATATAAATCGTAAGGATACAAGCGACAAAGTTACAGTCATATAGTCACAAGTGGGGGGAGGGGTGATAAAGAATGATAAGATTAATAGTAATAGTAATGCAGACTTTGTAAACAGTTGAAGTGTTGAGGGAATTATTTGTTTAGCAGAGGGATGGCGTTCGGGAAAAAACTGTCCTTGTGTCTGGTTGTTCCACTGTGCAGCGCTCTATAGCATCGTTTTGAGGGAAGGAGTTGAAACAGTTTATGTCCAGGATGTGAGGGGTCTGTAGATATTTTCACAGCCCTCTTTTTGACTCGTGCAGTACACAGGTCCTCAATGGAAGGCAGGTTGGTAATAATTGTTTTTTCTGCAGTCCTAATTGCTACACTGAATAAGCTGTGTCTAAGAGCTATTGAAATACTTGCTGAAGAAGACAGTTTCTCATTGTTTAGAAAAAGTGGGGATTTCCAATTCCTTGTTCCCTTCAGTTTTAAAATATGCATATCAAATTGATTTGGCAGCAACTATTTATTTATTAAATTTATGAACCGACTGACCATAAGAATGCTGTGATGGTTGTAAGTATGAAAAACAGTCATAAGTCTCTTTTTTCAGTGCTGTTGTATCATCCAACTATCTTTAAATCAGTGGTTTTAAATTAAGGACTATCTGTACTTCCCAGTCTAATTTACACCTGTGAAATTTTATAACAGAATAACAGAGTTGAAAGGGACCTTGTAGGTCATCTACTCCAGCCCCCTATCAAGCAGGAGACCCTATACCATTTTTGACACATGGCAGTCCAGTCCAGGGATGAAACTCACCCATAATTTCTGAAGGCAACTTCTGTTCCATGGGTCGATTGTTCTCCCTGTCAGAAAGTTTCTCCTTATTTCCAAATTAAATCTCCCCTTGTTCAGTTTCCATCCGTTATTCCTTGTCTGGCCTTCGGGTGCTTTAGAAAATAGCTTGACCCCTCCCTCCTCTCTGTGGCAGCCCCTCAAATATTGGGAGCACTGCTATCCTGTCTCCCCTGGTCCTTCTCTTCAGTAGACTAGCCAGGCCCAGTTCCTGTTACCGTTCTTCATATTTTTTAGCTTCCAGTCTCCTAATCATCCTGGTTGCTCTTCTCTGTACTTTTTCTAGAGTCTCAACATCTTTTTTTTTATAGTTTGGTCTTGCAGTCACAATTGAGCTATCCAATTGTCTATGGCACTGATGGTGAACCTTTTTCTTGTGGTGTGCCGAAAGCGTGCGCATGCTGGCACGCACAATGCAATACGCCCCCCCCCCCCCCCCGTGTGCCCAACCCCCCGCCGCCACCACTTTACCTGGACTGCGCATATGCGTGCCTCCCAGCTGATTTTTGGCCCATTTGAGGCTTTTTTCGGCCTCCCAGAGGCTCGAGGGAAGCCTCTGCGGCCTCCGGAGGCCGAAAAAACAGGCCTTCTGGAAATACCGGAAGTGCCCATTTTCAGCCTCCAGGGGCCTCAGGAGCCCTCCTGGGGACTCGAGGGAAACCTCGGCAGACTCAAGCGTGCATGCACACTGCAGGTAGGTTTGGCGTGCCATAGGTTCACCATCACAGGTCTATGGAGATTCTCCGTCATCCAGGTCATGGTTGTCCCAAAGGTGCTTTTTCAAGAGGCAGCTGGACTTTCTGGTTTTCCTTTGAAGACATTTCCCTTCTCATCCAAGAAGCTTCTTCAATTCTGACTGGATGGTGTAATTCCCACTAGCCGTGTCAGAGCTGAAGAAGCTTCTTGGATGAGAAGTGAAACGCCTTCAAAGCAAGACCAGAATGTTCAGCTGCCTCTTGAAAAAGCACTTTTGGGATTTCTCTTCAGTTACTAACAAGGTCTAACCTTATTTATTTCCCAGTTCAGCCAAACTGGCTCAGCTGTAGCAGACTAAAGAATTTCAAAGTTTGGAAATATTCCATTTGTTGTTTTTTTTAGCGGGTAGGTACTTTGCTAAACTTCGGAGTAAAAAATATATACAGAAATGGCCTCTGGCTGCAAACATTATTTTCATCAGGAAAAATAAAAACCCTCAGCCAAAATTATGATTAAGGCTCCTCTCTATCTTAATTGGGCTGCTTTTCCTTCCTTTTCTTCACCTTTACTGGGTGTGTGGTTTTAATTTGAAAGTAACGGCACCCCTGGAGGGCAAGAGGTCTCTGCGTCTCAATCGCCCCTCAAACTTTCTTCCCGCGCCTGCCAGAAGCTGCCACCGGATCCACATCAAATTAATTCCCAGCCAAGGTCATTTTCTCCTGCAGAGCAACCTGGTACGAGCAGCTGGGGGAAATACCTCTGCTGGCAGTAGATTCTCTTCTTTCCTCCTTGGTGCCAGCCCTTGTAAAAGAACTGTTAAAAGAGAGGCAGGAAAAAGAAGAGCTTATCTCTCCGAAATGTAATAGTGGGAGCTCCCTTAACTTCAAAGAGCAATAACTCCAATAGTTAGGAAAGAGAAAGAGGGAGGAAGGGAAGGAAGGAAGTGTTGGAAGAATTATCCTTCTGGATTCAGTTCCAAGTGGGGAAGAAAGACACTGGAAACATGGAGGCTGTTTGGAAAGGTGGTTTAATGGTGGACAGGATCACATGCCTTGGAGCTCCTGGTCGAAGAAAAAAAGGGAAGAAATGCTGAAAGTGCCTGGGTTTTATACCCGCTCTGGCTTTGAACTTCTTGGGGCACAGGAAGAGTGTCCTGATTGGTTGCTGTCAGAGGTCATCGCTAGCTTTGTAGATTGTCTGTGTGCTAAGTTTGGTTGAAACTTGGTGGGTGGTGCAGTGAAGGGCAATTAAATGGCTCTGCCTGAAGGAGATAGATCTTTGTTATGTAGGGTAGACTGGCCCAGGCCTTAATGGCCCATTAACAAAGGTTTGGAGGGTCTGAGTTTCTGTCTCTATTTCTCTTTTAGGGGAAATATTCTGCCTTTTTAATATTTCCTAAAATATTTCATTTTCCTAGGAGGGGGTGGGTTCTAACTTCCAATGGAAGGAAGGAAGGAAGGAAGGAAGGAAGGAAGGAAGGAAGGAAGGAAGGAAGGAAGGAAAAGAGAAAGAGGAAATGAAATGTTTGAGGCACCAGGAAACCTTTTGGACTTCAACTCCCAGAATTCTTGAGTCAGCATGGCTGGCTGAGGAATTCTGGGAGTTGAAGTCTACAAGTTTTAAAGTTGCCAAAGTTGGACTCCCCTGATCTAGAACAATTTAACTAGATTCACCAATTGTTCAACTAATATTTATTTAATTGTGCATTCCGGAAGGGGAGGGAGGGGGGGAAATTACGGTTCATGGAAAAATAAAATGTTTGGTTGCTGCCCTGCCCCTTCGTGTGGAATAATCTCTGCCTCCTGAAGAATTCTTGCATTTTATTTTATGATCGGCTGAAAGTCAGCCTCCTTGTTTATCTTTGTATAGCAGTTTGCTTAAAGGGAAGGTGGCTTCAGAAAGAAAGAAAGAAGGAAGGAAGGAAAGGAAGGAAGGAAGGAAGGAAGGAAAGAAAGAAAGAAAGAAAGAAAGAAAGAAAGAAAGAAAGAAAGAAAGAAAGAAAGAAAGAAAGAAAGAAAGACAGTTTTTAAGGAGAGGGGAGGAGGGGAAGAAGTGACTCAGTGGCTTGCAGGGAGGGTGGAGGGAAGTGAATGAAAGCCAGGCGCCCCTCCCTGAGCCTTGGAGGTGGCCAGAGCCGGAGCTAGGTATGGAGAAGCCAAAAGGCGTGGGAAGGAGAGACGAGGGGGGAGAGAAGGAGGGAGGAGGAGGAAGAGGACATGACATCAGGGAGCAAGAAGGAAAAGCTCTTCAGACAGAGAAATTCTCTGGAGCAGCTGCAGTGCTATGAGAAATCTCCCACTGGATGAGGAAAGTACAACAGCCATGGGTGGGAGCACACAGTGCCCATTACAAACCCATCTACCGGGCTTGTGAAGGGGAAAGATCTCCCTGGCTGCAGCCTTGACTCCATCTGGCCTAAGTCCTGATTGCCACAGTTGCTTGATGGATGGGTCTGAGAAATCCACAGGCGTGGTAGAGTGTAGTCCAGAATCACAGGAGGGAGGGTCTCTTTCCCAGAGGGCAACAGAGCTTGTAATGTCTGGTAGACAGGAAGAGAGGAAGGACGGGGCCTCCCTAGCCATTCACAGAGTGTGCCTGTAGTTACTGCAGAGAGCAAGGGCAACTTTGACTTATACAGCCCTCTCGAAGTGGTTTACAAAGTCAGCATATTGCCCCCAACAATCTGGGTCCTCGTTTTACCCACCTCGGAAGGATGGAAGGCTGAGTCAACCTTGAGCTGGTGAGAATCAAATTGCTGAACTGCTGGCAGCCGGCAGTCAGCAGAAGTTAGCCTGCAGTACTGCATTCTGACCACTATGGCTCAGATAGCTGTTTTAGTCTGGCAAGATTCTGTCTGTAGGCGAACAACAATCAAGACACAGGAAAGTTCTACCAAACATTTATATCAGGTGGGTTCATCAGGGGTGAAGTTCAAATTTTTCCCCTACCGGCCTTGTGGGCGTGGCTGTGGGCGTGGCTTGGTATAATAGTAATAGCAACCGGGGTGACTTTTTTTTTAACTGATTCCAATAGTCTCTATCACCTCTCCCGAGCCGGGCTGAGGGTGGTTGAATTTCACCCCTGGGCTGCAGCCGGTTGATACCAGATGTAAGCAGAAGATGGATGTTGAATAAAGACATCTGGAATAGGATTCCCCCAAAGAAAAGATGCTCAGTTATGGTGTCTTTAACCAGAGTTGGTTGAGTACCACGACCAATCGGATATGCTGGCTGGCTAGAAATATTAGGGGTTATGAGTCCAATGTATCTGGAGGCAGGGGAGGCCTGCTGGGGTCTCGCAGGGAGTTCGGGAGAGCCCCTAGCTAAGATTCTGTGCAGTTTGTAGAACCCCCAAATCCCACTCCTGGCTGGTCCCGCCCACCCCTCCCCTCCCAGGGGTCCCCACATGGCCTGTTTTGGATGCAGTGTGGAGGCTCGGGGAGGGCAAAAACGGGCCTCCTGAAAGGTTGGGACGGCCGGAAACAGGCCCCTTTCTGGCTTCCACAGCGTCTCCGGAGCCCGGGGAAGGCAAACCCCGCCTGCCACGGTGAAGGAGGCCAACTAAGCCACACCCACCATGGCCACGCCAACCCAGCAACCAGACAGAGAACCCCTTGCTAAAATTTTGGAAGCCCCCACCCCTGCCTGGAGGGAGGGGTAGATTCGTGAAGGTTTAACTAAATCATCACTGCGGTTTGCAAATGGCCGTTTCCAGAATAGACGCAGCCAAACCCAGACACTAACCATATATATTGCATTTGTGATGAACGTATTTATGATGATATGATCATGATTTATCACTTATATCTTTTATGTACACGGAAAGCTTATGCACCCGAAGACAAGTTCCTCGTGTGTCCAATCACTCTTGGCCAATAAAGCTAGTCCAGTCCAGTCCAGTTTCATACAGTGTGAAATACTAGCTCTTATTTTCTCTGTCTTTGCAGTTAAAGAAATTTGGGACTTGCAGTTCACGTAAATCATTCTGAATCTCAAAAATAGTGATTCCCTTCCAGACCGTGCCTGTTCTTTGGCAAAATAGCACTAACTTCTTTTGCAAGCTATGTGTAAGGACCAAATGAATGGTTTTTTTAGAAAGAAATATTTGTTCTTAACAGTTCAACATGTTGAGAACCACTGTCCTTTCCACGCTAGATCTTAATACTTGGTTCTCGGTGCAAGGAAGTTTTTAAATAACACTGCCTCAAACTGCCTAGTCCAGCATTTGGGCAGAGAAATTGGACGGATCATTTGTTTTTCCAAAGTTTTTTTTTTTTCCAGGGGAAGGAGAAATTTTCCAACCAGTTTGTCATAGGCTGGACTCTTTCTTAGCAGCAATGATAACACTGGGCAGAAAAAGCCCAGGATATAAATTGTCTCCTAAGATCTTCCCTGGAGAGGTAATGAAAAGGCCAAAAAAGCTACAAGCTGTTGGAAGGGAGCCAAGAAAAACAGGTCACCCGTCCACAGCTCTTTGTTGGCCACCTTGTCACTAAGTGAATGCAGGGGCGTCGTGCCCCACCTAGGAGGATTTCACCAAAATTCGTGGCTTCCTTTGCAATAAATAAATAAGTTTACAATGGATGGAAACTAATCAAAGAGAGGAGGAACAGCCTGAAACTAAGGAAAAATTCCCTAACAGTGAGAACAATTCTTGCTTTCAGAAGTTGTGGGTGCCCCATGGCTGGAGGTTTTTAAGAAGAGTCTGGAATGGTGTATGGGTATGCTTGAGCAGGGGGTTGGACTAGAAGACCTCTAAGGTCCCTTCCCACTCTGTTAGTATATGTTCTCTTTCCTTAGGTGACCAATGTTCTCTGATTAGAAATTACCCTCTTGAAAGCTGGTGTTGCTTCAGATCCTTCCCTTCTTCACCCATTTATCCCCTACCCTGCCCTTCCCCATCCATGTCTTCCCTGTCTTTCCCTTTTTATCTTTCCTTGCCCTTTTCCTTTCTCTTCCCTTTCTTTCCCTTCCCTTCCCTACTCTATCTTACCCTACCCTACCCTACCCTTCCCCAACCATGTCTTCCCTGCCCTTTTCCATCCATTTCTTCCCTTCCCTCTCCTTCCCTATTCTACCCTTCCCCATCCATGTCTTCCCTTCCCTTCTTTCCTTGCCCTTTTCCTTTCCCTTCCCTTCCCTACCCTTCCCCACCCATATCTTCCCTTCCCCATTCATTTCTTCCCTTCCCTTCCCTTCCCTACTCTACCCTACCCTTCCCCAACCATGTCTTCCCTGCCCTTTTCCATCCATTTCTTCCCTTCCCTTCTTTCCTTGCCCTTTTCCTTTCCCTTCCATACTCTACCCTTCCCCACCCATGTTTTCCCTTCCCTTCCCTTCCCTTCTGTTTTTATCTTTCCTTGCCCTTTCCCTTTCTCTTCTCTTCCCTTCCCTATTCTACCCTACCCTACCCTTCCCTACCCATTTCTTCCCCTTTTTATCTTTCCTTGCCCTTTTCCTTTCTCTTTTCCTTCCCTTCCCCCCCTTCCTCCCTTAAAAAATCCCCTCCCCTTTCTCCTTCCCTTTCCCTTTCCCTTTCCCTTCCCCTGGTCTCCTTTCTAATTCAGTGAGAGGCGAAGGAATCCACCCTCCTTCCTGCTCCTCTGCTGCTGAGCTTGGGTGGGTTTGCGGACCCGAAGAGAAAACTGTGTCCAAATGCGAGCGGGGTGGAGGAGTGGGAGAGGCTAAGAAAAACATCCTGGCCTCAGAAGCAAGAAGGGGATGGGCTGGAGAAAGCAGGCTTTGAGGTCATCTCTTTTCTGGGTGTTTGCGGTTGTCTTCCGTGCCTCAGCTGTCCCTTCGCAGGCATTTTGGCCATAGGGACCAGCGTAGGAGCAAATTAATGCTGTTCCAGCTATGTGCTGACTGGGGAATTCTGGGAATTGAAGGCCACAACATCTTAAAATTGCCCAGGTGGAGAACATAGAACAACAGAGCTGGAAGGGACCTTGGAGGTCATCTAGCCCAACCCCCTGCTTGAGCAGGAGAATCTATAACGCAGGCCTGGGGTGGTTTCCCTTTCCTACCTCCCCAAACACCTGCCCTCCCTCCAACGGGCATGGCTCCAAACAGAAGACACAGCAGAGCTGCAATTGATGTATGCACAATATGTATCCTCGGGCAGCGCAAAGATTTAGGAACCAGGAAAGTGGAATTTTATTATTTTGGATTGAAGCCCCCGGGGAGGAGACACGCTGCCCGGTCTTGTCCTCCGGTTCTTTGGGCTGAGAAGGAAAAGAAAGCAAGGGATGAGAAAGTCCCTCCGAAGGAGAGATGAATCACGGGAGGAAGGAATCCAGAAAAGGGTCCAAGGTTTGGGCTGTGGGGTCTGGCCGAGAACCAAGGGGTGGAAGGATCTTGCCCAGACAGGCCCAAGCTTTGCAGGAGGAAATCAGACATGTGGAAACAGTTTCCTTGCTGAAAGTTTTTTGATTTGTAAATTGCCCAGATGAAAAGGCAGAAAGAGTCTGTGGGTAGCGGAATTTAAAAAAGGAAGAGGAAGGAGAAGGAGGAGGAGGAGAAGAAGAAGGAGGAGGAGGAGGAGGAAGAAGGGAAGAAGAGGAAGGAGGAGGAGGAGGAAAAAGAGGAGGAGGAGGAAGGGAAGAAGGGGAAGGAGGAGGAGGACAAGAAGAAGAAGAAGAAGAAGTGGAGGAGGAAAAAGAGAAGCAGCAGGAGAAGAAGGAGGAGGAGGAGAAGGAGAGGAAGCGGAAGAGGAAGAGGAGAAAAGAAGAAGAAGAAGAAGAAGAAGAAGAAGAAGAAGAAGAAGAAGAAGAAGAAGAAGAAGAAGAAGAAGAAGAAGAAGAAGAAGAAGAAGAAGAAACAGCTTTGTAATTGTGCCTTATCTGTTGCCCTGGAGACCTGAATGTGGGTTCAGAAGAGGTCTTTCTTTCTTTCTTTCTTTCTTTCTTTCTTTCTTTCTTTCTTTCTTTCTTCCTTCCTTCCTTCCTTCCTTCCTTCCTTCCTTCCTTCCTTCCTTCCTTCCTTCCTTCCCTCCCTCCCTCCCTTCCTTCCCTCCTTCCTGATACAACTTTTCTTCCCAAGAGCCAACAGTTTCTTTGGGTCACACACACAGTACAAATCATGGATCTTTCTATATTTCTGTAACGTTTCTATATTATTTCTATAATACACTTACATGTCTATAATATGCCAAGCTGGGTTACTTTTCATTTTTGGGCTGGATTTTGTTTGATGGATATGGTTTAATATTGTGTGAAGCCTGGTTGATAGGTTGGAGCCTATTGCATTATGTGAACCTAGAAGCCAGTTAATTCAATAATTGCATTAAAAGTGTGAACACAGCTGTCATTAAGACTACCCACATTTCATCCTTACCGGAATCCTGTGATGCAGGAACCAATGAATCACGTGGATTTGGCCAAGAGATAATTTTACCCAATAGGACATATTAAAGAAGGGATTTGATGTTGACACTCTTAATTTGATTTCCTAACCACTACTGTACCAAACATAAGCTAGGTTTTCCATATTGCATTAAGCTGTGATATTATTTGCTTTGTTTGGCTTAAGGTGAACCATAGCTTACGACTAAGTGCATTAAGTGTCCATCAGCCAACTGTGGATTATATAACAAACCCACTTTAAAAGAAACCTTGGCTTAGTTCTATGGGAACTCAGCCAGAATCAAAAGCCATACTTTTGTTCCTGTAATTGTTCGCTCCGGTGACACTTTTCTGTCTAGACATCTAGACAGAAAGGTCAAATTAAAAAAAGCGTGGTTGGAAAATGTTCCCAGGAATTGTCAAAAGAATATTGGCTGCGTCCCGGATTGGCCCATATTTTCTTTCCTTTTCCAATAAATGGGACACTACATTCAGTTCTGCAAAATAAGAACTTTGATGAAAGTAATAAAATCTTTTGAATTTCACAACATATGGACAGTGAAACTGACCATCCTGGACCAAGTCAAGTCCAAGATTGCTAGGGAATTTCTAGAAGCCTGGCACTTTGACAAATTAGCCATCAGTAGACACATAAATTTAAACAATGTCTACATACTGTACAAAAGAGAATCCACAAGTCCAAAAGGCCAAAATATCTCCCCGCCAGCAATCAAACGCCCAGATGAGCATAGATTAAATTCAAAATTAACATAAGACCAACAATCAAGAAGTAAACAATACCCCATAGATAGAGAATTCTGGGAGTTGAAGTCTTAAAGTTGCCAAGCTTGGAGACCTCTGTCTTACAGATAGTCCTCAATGTATGGCCGCAATGGAGGCCAAAATTTCTAAGTTGATACATGAGACGAATGTTAAGTGAATTTCCCCCGCATTTTTATGAACTTGCTTGCTATAGCTGTTAAGCGAATCCATCTTCCCCATGTACTTTGCTGGTCAGAAGGTCGCAAAAGGTGACCACATGACCCCGGGAACACTGCCACCGTCATAAATGTGAACCAGCATCTAAATTCTAATCACGTGACCATGGGGATGCTACAATGGTTGTAAGTATGAAAAACATCCATAAGTCACTTTTTTCAGTGCTCTTGCACCTTTGAATGGTCACTAAAATGAACTGTTGTAAGTTGAGGATTATGTGTGTGTGTGTATGTATTTTCTACTCTAATGCAGAATTACCAAAACCACCATTAAAGGTTGTTTGCAGGTACCTCTGGAATCTTAACATCAGTTTTCTCCTTTAGACTGGCTAACGCGATCCTGTCTTTCGATTCATCCCTGTCCAAGATGGCCCTAGCTTCAGTGTATCTCAAAAGCATCTACTCAATGCGTGACTGCTTCACATAAATGCAATTTGGGTTGCTTAAGATTTCTAGGCTGCATGTCTTTATTTATTTATTTATTTATTTCGCAACACTTGAATTTGAGAATTTTTTTTTTTCCCCCCCGGGAAGGAAAAAAGTCTGCAGCACCTCAGCTCTATACTTCACCTGTTCACATCTGTTCTTTTGCGTCTCAAAGACCCTCGAACAGATTGGGTTGGCGCAGTAAATGGCCTTTTGAGAACTTACGCTCTGCTGGAAGTCCAGGCTCTCAAAGACCTGCCTTAGAGGTAACGTTTGAGGTAACGCTTCACCTTTCCCCACCTTCAGCAACACCAATCCAATCCAATGCCCTGCTTAGCAAAGGTTGATAAATGCACGCTGCTGCTGCTTTGGTTAAACATGGGAAGGTTTAATAATTAACCCACCCACCCTCGTCTTCCTGCTGCTTCGCCCCGTCCTCACTCGTACCACAGCAGCTGAAGTTCTCTGCTTCTTGGGATTTTGTGTGGGGGGTGTGTGTGTGCGTCTCTCTCTCTCTGTGTGAGTGAGTGTGCGTGTTATCTCGTACCAGATGGGATGGCAAAGTCAAATGCAAATAGGGACCGGCAGATCTTGCCCTGCCTTTCCCCCCATGGTTACCTTCTGTTCTTGGATGAGCTCATGAATGCTCAAGGACAGATTAGGGCTGGGCAGAGCCAACAGATAGAGCAGGCAGTTAAAAATAGGGATGCGGATAAAAGGAAACGTACCGGCGGAAGGAGGGGGTATAAGGCGAGGGAAGAGCCTGCCTAGCCTCAGTGTAACTCCTTAGAGCGTGTTGGGGCCGAATGGGTTGCCCCCGATGGCCTCTCGGTGTGTGGTATAATGAGTAGCGTCTCTGCCTTCCACTCCTACTCGTTTATCACGTTGCTAAGAAGCACGGCACCGTCTTGGATTTGGCTCCTAGGTGGAATTTCTCAAGTCTACACCTGGTGCCTTTCCCCAAGAGTTCAGTGGGGGGTTTAAGCATGAATTTCGTCCTTTTTAATTGCCAATAACATGTAGGGCTCCACCCCTTGGTTGGAAGAAATGCCCGTCTGGGTTCAGTTCCAAGTGGGAAGAAAGACGCTGGAAACATGGAGACTAGTTTGGAAGGATGGTTTTTAATGGTGGACAGGACCACATGGTTTTGAGGTCCTGGGCAAAAAAGAGCGCATGGGTGAGAAAGGGAGAGAAATTTATACCCTCTGATGGGCTTTGAACTTGTTTCCTGTTCCTGTGGCAAGAAATGTATCCTGATTGGTTGTCAGACTCCCATGGGGTCATGCAGGGGTAACTTTGTAGGTTGTCTTGAGTCCCCGGCTTGGTTGAATCTTGTTGGGTGATGTAATCTTCCCAAGTGCCATGTGGGGGGATGGATAGAGGGCTAATAGCTATAGCACTTAGACTTATATACCACTTTGTAGTGCTTTACAGCCCTCTCAAAGTGGTTTACAGTCTTTTGCCCCCAACAATCTGAGTCCTCATTTTACCCACCTCGGAAGGATGGAAGGCTGTCAACCTTGAGCCTGGTGGGATTGGAACTGCCAAATTGAAGTAGCTTGCAGTACTGCACTCTAACCACTGCACCACAGAGGCTCCTAATCTTATTGTGTCCTGAGGGCCATGTCTTAATCCTTAATCATCCTGGAGCTGGAAGTGGGGGTGGGCAGAGAGCTGCAGGAAGCTGCTTTCTCTTTAAAAACATGTTTTCTCTTTTTTCTCATCCAGGAAAATATAATATTCTGCCTTTTTAATATTTCCAAGAACAGGGGTCTTCAAACTTGACAGCTTTAAGACTTGTGGACTTCAACTCCCAGAATTCCTCCTCCAGTCATGTTAGCTCAGGAATTCTGGGAGTTGAAGTCCACAAGTCTTAAAGTTGTCAAGTTTGAAGACCCTCGACCTAGAATATTTCATTCTTCTAGGAGAGGGGTGGGTGCTAACTTTCTACAGCTATTCTAGTGTGGGCTTCGCGAAAGCATTAGTACTCTCAGAGATGAATTAGTGTGAATATTTGTGTAAAAAAAAGGTAAAGAGTTTCCATGTCCGGTCCTTTCCAATTTTAGAGGGTGGTACTGATCTCCATTTCCTAGCTGAGGGAGCCATCTTTGTCCCAAGACCCTTTCTGTGGTTAGGTGGCTGACATGATTATATGCCGAGGTGCAAGGAATGCTGTTACCTTCCCACAAAGTGGTACCTATTTATCTACTCACATATGCGTGCTTTCGAACTGCCAGATGAACAGAAGCTGGGGGACGAATGGAAACTCACCCTGTGTACAGTGCCAAGACCATAAAGAACAAAACAATAGAACAACAGAGTTGGAAGGGACCTTGGAGGTCTTCTAGTCCAGCCCCCCCCCCCCCCGCTCAAGCAGGAGACCCTATATGATTTCAAGACAAGTGGTTGTCCAATCTCTTCTTAAAAACCTCCAGCGATGGAAGCACCCATCTTAAGGCAATCCGCTCCACTGATTAATTGTTCTAACTGTCAGGAAATCTCTCCTTAGTTCTAGGTTGCATCTGTCCTTGGTTAGTATCCATCCATTGCTTCTTGTCCTGCCTTCAGGGACTTTGGAGAATAGGTTGACCCCCTCTTCTTTGGGGCAGCCCCTCAAATATTGAAAGACAGCTATCGTGTCATCCTTAGTTCTTTCCCCCACACTGGGTTAGACATACCCAGTTCAAGCAACCATTCTTCCTATGTTTTAGCCCCCTAAACATCTTGGTTGCTTTGGTTTATTTTAGCCGTGTGTGTGTTTGTGTGTGTATGTGTGTGTGTGTGTTTTGTTTGCAGGAGATTTAGTCATGGTTAAGACAAGAAAGTTGCCTCCCCCAAAAGAATCTAGAAAGCTCAATTAGATGGAGCTAGGTTGCTTCTCTATTCATGTCAAGTTGGGTGTCCACTAGTAGCTTCCTTCTCCACTACTTTCATTTTAGATAGATTAACAGAGTTGGAAGGGACCTTGTTAGGTTGTCTAGTCCAACCCCCCCACCCCAGCAGGAGACCCTACACCATTTTTGACAAATGGCAGTCCAATCTCCCCTAGAAAGCCTCCAGTGATGATGAAGCTCCCACAACTTCCAAGGGCAAGCTATTCCATGCGTTGATTGTTCTCCCTGTCAGAAAGTTTCTCCTGATTTCCAGGTTGAATCTCTCCTTGTTCAGTTTCCATCCATTATTCCTTGTCTGGCCTTCAGGTGCTTTAGAAAATAGCTTGACCCCCTCCTCTCTGTGGCAGCCCCTCAAATATTGGAAGACTGTTCACCTGCCTCCCCTGGTCCTTCTCTTCTCTAGACTAGCCAGGCCCAGTTCCTGCAACCGTTCTTCCTATGTTTTAGCCTCCAGTCCCTTAATCATCCTGGTTGCTCTTCTCTGCACTTTTTCTAGAGTCTCAACATCCTTTTTATAGCGTGGTGATCAAAACTGGGTACGGTATTCTAGGTGTGGTCTTACTAAGGCTTTATAGAGTTTTGATCCGTCCAGTTTGGAGGACTTCTTTCAGAAAGCAAAAGGGCTTCGTCCTGGCACGAGGATTGGTAGATAGTTTGGACAGACATTATACAGCTGCAGAGGGAAGAGGGTGGGAAGGAAGAAGGGTGAAGTCGGCAGTTCTGGAGCTGGAAAAAGAGACTTGCAGGATAAACAAGTTTATAAATGATGCAAGTTGGCACCACCTTCTAAAGTTTATAGGGGAAGTGGGAGAGTGACTGAGTAGGAATTGTCTCTCCATGAAAATGTCAACCCAGCTTTCAGCTGCTGCTAAAAAAAATACGGAGGAGGACGAAGAGGAAATTCCAGGGCCCGGGATCATCAGAAAGGGAGATGAAAATAAAATAGTTGGTTTAGTGACACCATGGTATGAATGTATCATGAGACTGAATCCTGCATAGACTTGTGAAAAAAAATATACAGATAGCAATAGCACTTAGACTTATACACTGCTTCACAGTGCTTTACAGACCCTCTCAAAGCGGTTTACAGAGTCAGCCTGTTGCCCCCAACCATCTGGGTCCTCATTTTACCCACCTCGGAAGGATGGAAGGCTGAGTCAACCTTGAGCCTGGTGGGATTCGAACTGCCAAATTGCAGTCAGCCAGCAGTCAGCAGAAGTAGCCTGCAGTACTGCACTCTAACCACTGTGCCACCACGGCTCTTAGGTCTGGAAAAGAAACCAAATAGTTATCCAAAACAAGGATGCAGGTAAGTCCATGACTTAAAACCATTTATTTAGTGACCGTTCAAAGTTACAACAACACTGAAAAACTCCCCAGTGCTCACACTTACGATCGTCACAGCATCTCCAGGGTCACATGATCAAAATTCGGGCCCTTGGCAACTGGCATGTATTTAAGATGGTTTGCAAATCAACATCATTTATGACCTTCCCAGTCAGCTTGCAAGTAGCACAGTCAACGTGGGAAGCTAGATTTACATAATGAACGCATGATTCACTTAAAGACTGCAGATTAATAACTGCAGTGATTTGTTTAACAGCCATGGCACGAAAGTGAAAAATCAGGCCTGACTTATTTAATAACTGTCTTGCTTAACAACGGAAATTCTGGCTCCATCTGTGGTTGTAAATCAGAGGTCTCCAAACTTGGGAACTTTAAGACTTGGGGATTTCAATTCCCAGAATTCTCCTAGCCGGAGAATTCTGGGAATTGAAGTCCCCAAGTCTTAAAGTTCCCAAGTTTGGAGGCCCCTGTTGTAAGTCGAGGACTACCTGGGAGAAGACTACGGCAACTGAATGTTGATTTTTTTTTCACCTGAAGCCAAAGAAACACAATACTGGCATATCACATCTCCCTGGGAGTAAAGGAAATTCTCCCTTACTCACCGGGCGAAGAACTGGGTCATCTATTAAAATGAAACCAACAAATGTATTTATAGAGCAAAGAATAAAATGGAAATTTGCTACCGTCAGCATGTTCGAGAGCTGCAAATTACATGGTTTTAAAATGGGAAATGGATGCATTTGTGGCAGATCGGGGCTGTTCGTGGCTACTAAACTTCATGGGAACACTGGCAGCCAGCCTTGGGGTTTTCCTGCAGGCAAAGAAACTTCTACCCACAACTGAGATCTAGTCAAATGTAGACAAAGGGAACAGTCTGTGTAGGCTTGGTGTAACTCCTTCGTAAGTTTTGGCTGAAGGGATTGCCTCTAGACCTCATATAGCACATAAACCTGGGTTAGATCAGTGTTTCTCCACCTTGGCGACTTTAAAATGTGAGGTGTAGGAAATGACCAGACTGAGTCTGAAGGGGAGGAGTCAAATATGTGATTAGTCTCGAGTCCATTTTGCACTCATAAGAGATCTAAATCTGGCCCTCCTTGAATTCCAGTCTTATCTACTGCAAATTTGCTTTGCCTGTTAGTAATTCAGATTCTTGTAAAGAGCACATGCTTGTAATAAACCTTTATATATATTCATATTCATTTGAACTGCCTGGACTTCCTGATTTTCCCATGCTTGACGTGTGGACCTCATTTCCCAGAATTCCCTCACCCACCCCTTCCCCTGGTGGTCATGTAAATTGCATTGTGGGTGCTAGGTGACTGACCTGCCTTTACGGCTGTTTGCAGTATCTTGCGATCGCATGACCATAATTTATAATGGTTTTGCTTCCTGTTTCTGGAAAAAAATTGTGCATTGGTTTGCCTAATGACCATGGCATTCACTTAATGACCACTGCCAAAAAAAATGTTTGTGATCATGACCTGAGACTGTAATTCCGGGCTCAGTTGCAGTCGTAAGTCGACTGCAAAGCTGAAAAACTAGTGGAGGCCCATTTAGACTTAACAAGATGTTTTTATAGTAAGAGTACTCTTGACCTACATACAAGAGGTTGGTTTCATAACCTGGTCTACCTCACAGGACTGACATATGGGCAGTGACATTCCCTCTCAATCTGTCATCCCCAAATAGTTGCCTGTGGCTCCAGCCCTGACAATAAATTACAGAATAATACAGAGTACTCTGTAATTAAGTTCTTCGTTCTTTTGAATTTATTTCTGTCATGCTGTTGAATTCTAATATCACATTTGTCTGTAGCTAGAGGACCATATAATCTTATTAGGTGACTGGGTTACTCGAGAGTAGCGAGAACAATTGAAAGAACCTATTCCACACAAATAGACAATATTTTTCTAGCTAATCCCGAACTTTCAGAAAGAACAAACAAGTTTTTGAACCAGTCTTAAAATGCTCACAAAATAAACATAAGCCATGAACATGTTTGGCTGCCTTCTTGCTGTTATTATGAGCAAGTCTAATCTTAGTTTGTGTAAATATCTGATTACTGTTATAACTCTTCTTTCTTGAGCCCGAACTGTGTTTGATTCTCTTGGCTGGAAATTTTAGTAAACACAAAAAGGGTTTGGCACAAGCAACTGGCTTGGTCAACTGTTGTAGAATCACAAAGTTTGAAATAAGGTTGATATGTGTATGAAAACACACCTCTATGAAAACAACATTAGCTGCTCCTGTTGAGATTGTAGTTCTGCTTTACGGATTTGAATACTGAATCCAGTTTTGGTCACCACTATGTAAGAAAGAAGTTGAGACTCTAGAGCTGCGATGGCAAATCTATGGCACACATGCCATAAGTGGCACACCGAGCCATTTGTACTGGCACGCAAGCCCCAGGCAAACTTACCTCACTGCGCATGCGCGTGCCTCACAGCTGGTTATTTTTCGGCTGGTTTGAGGCCTTTTTTGGCCTCCTAGAGGCTTTGAAAAAGCCTCTGAAAGGCTTTTCAGGACGAATTATAGGCCCATTTCATCACTTCCTGTAATACTGGAAGTGACAAAATGGGCCTATAATTCATCCTGAAAAGCCTTTCAGAGGCTTTTTCCAACCCTCTGGGAGGCCAAAAAAGGCCTCAAACCAGCCGAAAAATCAGCTGTGAGGTGCAATGCAGGTAAGGGGGTGGGGTGGGGATTGCATGCGCATGTTCAAGGGCGTGGAGGTGCACATTGCATTCTGGGCGCTGGCACAGGAGCCCAAAAAGGTTAGCTACCACTGCTCTATAGAGCCAGGGTCTTCAAACTTGGCAAGTTTAAGACTTGCGGATTTTAAGTGCGAGAATTCCTGAGTCAACATGACAGGAGGAGGAATTCTGTGAGTTGAAGTCCACAAGTCTTAAAGCTGTCAAGTTTGAAGACCCCTGGTCTAGAAAGAGTGCAGAGAAGAGCAACAAAGATGATTAAAGGACCAGAGGCCAAAACATACAAAAAGAGAAAAAAAGGTTGCAGGAATTGGATATGCCTACTTTGGGTGACATGATAGCAGTATTCCGATATCTCAGGGGCTGCCCCAAAGAAGAGGGAGTCAAGCTATTCTCCAAAGTACCTGAGGGCAGGACAAGAAGCAATGGGCGGAAACAAATAAAGGAGAGAAGCAACCTAGAACTAAGGAGAAATTTCCTGACAGTGAGAACAATTAATCAGTGGAACAACTTGCCTCCAGAAGTTGTGAATGCTCCAACAATAGAGGTTTTTTAGAAGATGTTGGATAACCATTTGTCTGAAGTGGTATAGGGTTTCCTGCCTAGGCAGGGGTTGGACTAGAAGACCTCCAAGGTCCCTTTCAACTCTTCTATTCTATTCTATTC
>NW_020769310.1:785306-795593 GCF_900518735.1 Pseudonaja textilis | reverse complement strand
TTCTATTCTATTCTATTCTATTCTATTCTATTCTATTCTATTCTATTGCTTTTAAACCTGTATAATGCAGATCTTTCAGATTCTTTGCCCTGGAATCAAATGCAGTTAATTTAAGGAAATGAAGTAGGAAAAGAGCATATATTCAGATAATTACATATGCAATGGAAGGATTTTCTCCATGTTGGGACAGGAAGTAATAGCTGTCATGCCCCTCTCTGAGTCTGAATCTGAGGAGGAAGACAAACAGCTGACAGGGAGTGGGAGTGTGGCTCAGTTGGCTGTGGAAGAAACTGGGCAAGGGCAAAGTCCGGCTGGGCAGAGCAGGGGAGAGGTAGAACAAGGGAGAGGGAGTTCAGAGGAAGACCCACCCCATCCTCATTCTAGGGCACACAGGGAGGAACGGAGAAGAGAGCAACGTGGATTGCATGGCTTATGGGGGAGGAAGGGGTCTTGATTTCCTTCATTGGCTACAGCTGGGAAGAGAGTTTCAAAGAAATGCATGCTGAGTGCAGCAGCTGCTGGGATCAAACGTGAGTTTATCTTGTGTTGTCTTTGATCATCTGTGTTCCTGGTGCCTTCCCAACCGTGTTGAGTTATTGCCTTCACGTCTGGAATTTTTGCTCCTGTCCTGTCGGACTAATTATCTCATCTTGCCTTGATTGGACTTAAAATTACAATTTGTGTTGACCGTGTTTTGTACTTAACTCTCTGCAGACGAAGGCTGTTCCTGGGGGAGGTTTTCTCCAGCCCAAAAGGTAACCAGGACATTGGGGGCAAAGTTGGAGTTAATAAAGGGACTCCTACTGATTATCTGACTGTATCACCTTTGTGCCACGCCCCTTTGGGTCATCACAATAGCCAAAATCTTTGCTCTAAACAGCTGCCTTGACCAAAAAAACATCATTATAGAAGAGATGCTGGAACGGAATCATACACGCAAATCAGTGGTTCTGGCACGAATCACATATCAACTGATCAACAGGTTGTTCATTAATTCTAAATAGCTATGTTAAAATATTAAAAGGGAAACATTTTGGAATGGAGCCTGAGAATGAATCATATTTATTTTAGAAAGGGCGTACAGCTAGTCCTCGACTTACGGCCACATTTCTGTTGCCAAACAAGACATTAGTCAATTGAGGTTTGTCCCATTTTTTCCATCTTTCCCGCCAGACTTGTTCAGCGAATTCCCTACTGTTGTTAAGTTAGTAGCACAGTGTGTAAAATCTGGCTTCCCCGTTGACTTTGGGTGTCAAAAGGCCGCAAAAAGTGATCATCACGTGACCCCCCAGGACATTGCAACGGTCATAAATGTGAGTCCGTCGCCGAGCGTCTGAATTTTGATCATGTGACCGTTGGATGCTACAAGGATCGTAAGTGTGAAAAATGGTCATGTCCCTTTTTTTTCATTTGCTGTTGTAACTTTCAAACGGTCACTAAATGAACGGTTGTAAGTCAAGGAGTACCTGTATTGCTTTTATATCTCTCAAACTATTTTTGTCTCAAAACTGAACTGATGTCATTAATTTCTTGGTTGGGCTAGCTTCCCCCCCCTCCCCAATTTTTGATGGCCATTGAATCAGTGGTGGGATTCAAAAACTTTTACTACCGGTTCTGTGGGCGTGGCTTGGTGGGCGTGGTGTGGCTTGATGGGCACAGCAGGGGAAGGTTACTGCAAAATCCCATTCTCTTCCCACACCACTAACCTGCTTTCCAGCTCCGTTCTCCTGTGCAGGGCAGCAAAAGAAGATCCAGCCAATCAGCTGGGACTCAATGGGAGGCAGAGAAGAGATGGGGGCGGGGCCAGTCAGAGGTGGTATTTACCGGTTCTCCAAAGTACTCAAAATTTCTGCTACTGTTTCTCCAGAACTGGTCAGAGCCTGCTGAATACCACCTCTGCATTGAATAGCAATACCACTATTGCTATTCAATGGCCATCAAAAACTGGGGAAAAATTATTACTATTGGTGTTAATATTTCTGTTTTTTGTAAATGACATGCCCTGACAATACTCAGTATTTAAAATGTTTATGAATTAATATCTATCTATCTATCTATCTATCTATCTATCTATCTATCTATCTATCTATCTATCTCTATCTCTATCTCTATCTCTATATCTCTGTCTGTCTGTCTATATCTATCTATCTATCTCTATATCTATATCTCTGTCTGTCTGTCTGTCTATCTATCTATCTATCTATCTATCTATCTATCTATCTATCTATCTATCCCCCCCCTCAAATTGAATAGCAATAGCACTTAGACTTATATACCGGCGGTTGGAAGAAATGTCCACCTGCGTTCAGTTCCAAGTGGGAAGAAAGACACTGGAAACATGGAGGCTGATTGGAAAGATAGTTTAATGATGGACAGGACCACATGAGTTTGAGGTCCTGGCCAGCTGACCACATGGAGTTGACAGAGAAAGGTATTTATACACCGCTTCACAGTGCTTTACATCCCCCTGTAAGTGGTTTACAAAGTCAGTCTATTTCCCCCAACCATCTGGGTCCTCATTTTACCTACCTTAGAAGGATGGAAGGCTGAGTCAACCTTGAGCCTAGTGCGATTCAAACTACCAAATGAATAAACCCTCAGAAAATTAAAAAAAAAAAGGATTTAAAAAAAATATTTGAATTGATGACAATTAGAACACATTAATACTAACTTAGAGCCACAACTGGGACTGGAACATCTGTCACTAAGCAATGTGGTTGTTAAGTGAGCCAGGCCCGATTTTGCAGCCTTTCATGCCAAAGCCATTGACTGCGGTCGTTAAACGAATTCAGCTTTCCCATTCACTTTGCTAGTCAGCCGCTCTCTGGGAAGGTTGTTACTAGTGGTGACATGACCCTGGGATGCTGCAACCATCATAAATATATGCCAGTTGGCAAGTGCACAAATTTTGATCATATGACTGGAAGGACACTGCAATGTTTTTAGGTGTGAGAACCAGTCCTAGGTACTTTTCCAGTGCTGTTGTACCTTTGAACAATTGTTCAATCAATAGTCATAATTCGAGGATTAACTGTAGCTGAAACATAACAGAACAACAGAGTTGAAAGGGACCTTGGAGGTCTTCTAGTCCAACCCCCTGCTCAAGCAGGAAACCCTATAATAGTTCAAACAAATGGTTGACCCATCTTTTTTTTAAAAAACTTCCAGTGTTGGAGCACCCACAAATTTTGGAGGCAGGTCGTTCCACTGATTAATTGTTCTAACTGTCAGGAAATTTCTCCTTTGTTCTAAAGTTGCTTTTCTCCTAGTTAGTTTCCATCCATTGCTTCTTGTCCTGCCTTCTCAGGGGCTTTGGACAATAGGTTGACCCTCGATGGTGATGGAGAACGGATGACGGAGAACGGAGATGGGAATCGTTGGATGCTTGTGGAGAACCAAAGCGGAAGAAGAGACGTCGTCTTCCATTTAGACCATGGCGTCAAAATAAAAACCCAATCCTCAGCGTTCTGATGGATGGCTAACAATTGCACAGAACAGAGTATTATCTCCAAGTGGGTCACCTTAGGAATCTATTGTGTGACCGAATGCTCTCCAGCAAGGGGAACTGCCTGCCTCTGCGCGTGTGTATGTGGAAAGTGAGAGGGGCTCCGTCTATGAATAATTCATGTGTGTTATTAGCACAGCGGTGCTGTAGCAACTTGGAAGATTATCTCCGTGCTTCCGATCACTGTCCAGCTGGGAAGGGTAGCTGATGTTTTCAAATGACTTTATTAAAGAAATGAATAAGAACGCTGTATATAAGCAAGATCTTATTTATTGTAAAGGAGATCTCTCCTTCTCATGGAGGGGGGGCCTGCAAGGTAGGTCAATATTTCCATTCTCAGTTGATAAAACTGAGGGCTGTTTGAGAAGATAGGTCTTGCCAAACGTCTGGAACAGCAGAAATGCCTGTTATTGAAAGAAGGGGTCACCAATCTTTTGGGCCTCGGGGACCACCAAACTCATAATTTAAATCCCACGGACCCGAGACCCTGGGAAAACCCAAAAAACGGCCTGCATGAAAATTCCCCACCCCGTTTTCCTACCGATCAATTATTCTTTATTTTGGATCGCAGAATACCATCTCCAGCTCCATTCTTAGGGGGAGAGAGAGAGAGAGAGACTTTTGGCTTCATGCAAGGAAAACAGCAGAAGCAGCAGAAGTCTTTCTTTCTCTCCCCAAACTGCGCCAGAAATGAGTCTTTGCCGGCGTAGCCTCTTGGAGCAGGATGTGCATTGGCTTCATGCAAAGAAAGAGAGAGAGAAAGAGACTTTGGGCTTAATGCAAGGAAAGCAGCCTTGTGTGTTCTGTGCAGCCTGGATTAATTGCTTTGGGGGTGACATTTCTCTGCGGACCACCAAAATTTTCTCGTGGACCACCAGTGGTCCCTGGCCTACTGGTTGGTGACCACTGCTTTAAAAACATCAGCGTAAACCAGGGGTGTCAAACTCAAGGCCCACGTGCCAGATCTGTTTACACCCTGGAAACAGTGAAGGACTAGCCCGCAGTGCCTCCGTCAGTCAACACTGAGCTCGGGAGGGCCGCATGTGATGTGTTTTCGCTGGCAGAGGGTTGCAGGAGGCTGTCACAGTGTCCACTCATAAAATATTTCTGTGGTCTTTTTAGAGTTGCCAACAGAAAGGGAAGGGGGAAGCAGTGTAGCAGTTTGCAAACCGAAACCGCATTCCATAAATGTTTTCAAAGATAGTAACTAGGTGACTGAAGTTTCTGCCGTGCAAAATTCTAACTGGAGATCATGATTGATGACTATGGGCTAAGGATGTGTCCCATTGGAGAATATGAATTATAATACACCCAGGGGATTGGGGAAAACCAGGGTCATGGGTGACAATGAATGATGTGTCTCAGAGTCGGCTATACCCAGGCAGTACCGGCATGTTAACTCCCAATAAATCCTTTTTAAGTTTTGGAAGTTTGGCTCGAGACTCATGATTTAAAAGGGGGTAACTGCTGGAATCCTGACACACAGCTGAAAACACAGCTTGGGAGCACGTTTTCACTGGCAGAGTGCTCGGACCACCACAGGTGCCCCCAACACGAGGGAGGTCGAGCTGGCCATGCCCAACCTGGCCACACCCACCCTGACCCCCCAAAATCAAACACAACCCTGATGCGGCCCTCAATGCAATCGAGTTCGACACCCCTGGTGTAAGCATATGTGAAGTGACACACCTGAAGAACACCTTCTTAAGATTCCTGTAAATTCAGGATGCCCCTGCCGGAACCTTGGAATAAATAAAAACAATTGCTTGAAGTAAATTTTTTTTTGTTCTTCCAATAGCTCTAAAACTGGACTTTCCTAGCAAAGGAAAGCTACAAACAATTAATCTTGCATGGAATTTAGAAAGAACTGGAAAATGATTGGCTTAACGACCAGCCCCAAAAAGATCGTACAATTGGGTTGGGCATGTAGGTGACCCATTTTACGACTCTTATGACTCACATGACAGCAGGCTCCATTAGGGCCGTAAATTGAGGACTACTGCATCCAAATGACAACATGAAAAGAAAAGCATTGCAAAAGTTATAATTCAAGGACTGGTTCCGTGGAGAGATGTTTTTTCACGGCCTGGAGGGGGCGTGGTTTTGCATCCCGCTTATATCCCACGGATGGGGCTTCCCTTGTTTACGGGGCCCGGTTTCTGGCATGCCGTAGACGGGTGGCGGTCCATGGACTGGGGCAGTGGTGGGTTTCAAAAAGTTTCCCTACCGGTTTGGTGTGAGCGCATGTTTTGCGCACGTGCAGCGTTTGCAACTCACCTTCTGCTGCAAGCCCTGTGTGTAAAACAGTTGCGGTGCAGCAATCGGCTGTGTTGCGCGAAGCAACTGAGTTTGAAAAGCAGGAAATTAAGGTCAGTTGAGAGCCAAGACAGGGCAGGTGGGCCCGGCAGCTGATCGTCGGAGCTACCGGTTCGGCCAAACTGCTAGAATACCACCACCGGACTGTGGATTGAGGGACCCCTCTTCTAGTTAATATTAAGTCAAGGTTAAATATGGACCCAGTTTGTTGGGGGCAAGAGGCTGACTCTGTAAACAGCTTAAGAGAGGGCTGTAAAGCACTGTGAAGTGGTATATAAGTCTATTGTTAAGTGGGAAGGCAGGCAGGCAGGCCCATGGTGGCATAGTGGTTAGAATGCAGTATTGCAGGCTGACTCTGCCCACTGCCAGCACCTCGATCCTAACAGATAGCACATTATCAGTGTTGGAAAGGACCTTGTAGATCATCTAGCCCAACCCCCTGCCCAAGCAGGAGACCCTGCACCATTTCTGACAGATCACAGTCCAGTTTCTTCTCGAAAGTCTCAAGTGATGACGCTCCCACAACTTCTGAGGGCAACTTCTGTTCCATCGGTTGATCGTTCTCACTGTCAAGCTGACCGGCTCGAGGCTGACTCAGCCTTTCATCCTTCTGAGGTGGGTCAAATGAGGACCCAGATTGTTGGGGTGGGCAGGCAATAGGCTGTCTCTGTAAACCGCTTGGAGAGGGCTGTAAAGCACTGGGAAACATAAGTCTCAGGCTGTCGCTGTTGCTAATATGGTGCCCATAGAATTGCTAGATTGGAAGAAACGGGCATGCCAACCAATGCGTTTCTGACATAATTGTGTTCATGATTTACAAACTGAAGAGGAGGGAAAAGGAGATGGCTCGGAATGTGGAAACTTAAAGTTACTTGGGAGGGGTGAAAAATACACAAAAGAGTTGAGAAGTGTGTGGGAATTTGCTCAGCCAACCGTTGGGAGGAAAACAAGGGTAGAGGGGATTAGTTGGGTGGACGTGAATTATTTGCTTTTAATGGGATTTGTTCCAGCGAAGCTGTTTTCATTGCAACCACAAACACACTCAGTGGTTAGCCCCAAATAATTGCCGATGAACCCAGAGCTTAAAAGAGTTTAAACAACTACACCTACCCTTAGTGGAGAGCGGAGTAAACTTAAGATAGCCTCTCTTTTTTTCCCCCCTCCTTCTTTTTCCTGCACCTGCAGGAACAGCTGCTTCAGCTAAAATGCTTGGGCGGACCAGCAATTAACAAGCTTTGGCAAGATCCCAGATCCCACTGAGATTTTCAGCCCACGGGGCTACCGTGGGCCGCTGTCTACCCTGAACTACCCTGAACAGGCCAGGAAAGGAACGAGGATGAAAGGAACACCGAATTCCTCCTTCAATTTAACCTTCTCGTGCATCCTGCCAGCGGGTGGCAAACTAGGAAGAAATTTTTTTAAAAAAAAATCATCGTAGGTTGGTTTTAAGTCGTCGGGGTTTAGAAGGCAGCCTTGAGATTTCATCGGAAAAAAAAATGAAGGGTTTTAGAAAAAGGATATAAAAGATTTGACTGATCAGGACTCCACTCCAGAAAAGTGGAGTTAGAGAGTGGGTGGTTCTTCTGACAGCCTAAATCTAAACCACATTATATAGAATTGAATAGAATAACAGAGTTGGAAGAGACCTTAGAGGTCTTCTAGTCCAACCCCCTTCTTAGGCAGGAAACCCTACACCACTTCAGACAAATGGTTATCCAATCTCTTGTTAAAAACTTCCAGGGTTGGAGCATTTACAATTTCTGGAGACAAGTTGTTCCGCTGATTAATTGTTCTATTTGTCAGGAAATTTCTCTCCTTGATTAGTTTCCATCTGTTGCTTCTTGTCCTGCCTTCAGGTGCTTTGGAAAATAGCTTGACTCCCTCTTCTTTGGGGCAGCCCCTGAGATACTGGAAGACTGCTATCATGTCACCCCTAGTCCTTCTTTTCATCAGACATACCCAGTTCCAACAACTGTTCTTTATATGTTTCAGCCTCCAGTCCCCTAATCATCTTCGTTGCTCTTCTCTGCATTCTTTCTAGAGTCTCAACATCTTTTTTTTACATTGTGGTGACCAAAACTGGATGCATTACCCTATGACTATCATTAAATATTGTATATTATGATTCTTGATTCTTAACGAAGGTATCTTTTCTTTTATGTATACTGAGAGTATTTACACCAAGACAAATTCCTTGTGTGTCCAATCACACTTGGCCAATAAAAGAATTCTTCTATTCTATTCTATTCTATTCTATTCTATTCTATTCTATTCTATTCTATTCTATTCTATTCTATTCCATTCCATTCCATTCTATTCTATTCTATTCTATTCAGTATTCCAAGTGTGGCTTTACCCAGGCATTATAAAGCAGTATTAACACTTCCTGTGATCTTCATTCTATCCCTCTGTTTATGCAGCTTAGAACTGTGTTGGCTTTTTTGGCAGCTGCAACTCATGGCTGGCTCATATTTAAGTGATTATCCACTAGGACACCAAGATCCCACAGATACTGTATGTGTGCATTTCGGTTTTCTTGCCTAAAATGTAAAACCTTGCTTATTAACTTTACTTATTAGCTAGATAGTCCTCAACTTGCAACCGTTCCTTGAACAACTGTTCTAAGTTACGATGTGGCTGAAGAATTGACGACTGGTCTTCAGAGTCACGAGCTCAGATTTCTGGTGCTTGGCAACCAGATGTGTTTACAGTGGTTGCAGTGCTCCAGGTCCTGTGATTGTCATTTGAAATCTTCTTAGGGGTTTTCCAACAAACGAAGGGAGTGGGGGAAGCCAGAGTAGAAGCCAGTGTATCTCAGGAGTCCCCAAACTTGGCACCTTTAAGACTTCTAACAAGTCATAAAATTGGGCACAACTCCCTTATTAACCACATCGCTTAGTGACAGATGTTCTGTCCTAATTGTGGTTGCAATTAGAGGACTACCAGTATAGGGAATAGATGGAATTGTATCATTCACCTGAAATTACAAGAAAAATAGCCATTATTTTATTCTTACATAAATCCACAGGAGAAGCACCAAACTAAAATCTGATTCCCCCAATAAATAAAAGTATTGGCAGTAGAAATCAGTGTATCTCGGGGTCCCCAAACTTGGCAACTTTAAGACTTGTGGACTTCAACTCCCAGGATTCTCCAGCCAGCATGTCAAATTTGGAGAGCTCTGGTGTATCTATTCTCCAAATAAACAAGCGTGTGGACAGAAGGGTTACACAGCTGGATGAAAATCCTGGAAACAATGACTACTTTTGGCCAAAATTTGCCAAGACATCTTTGTCATTTCTACGCCCTATTCTTTTTTTAGGGGTGGGTGGGGGTGTGTGGCATCACTGAAGCAACCAGTCCCAAAACAGGTTTCTCAAATCCAAAGTTCTCCAGGGCTAACATCAGGGTAACATTTGCCAAATGTCCTCCTCGGCTGCCCAATTAATCCAATTAATTACGTAAAGCTTCCCTGCTAACTTTTACAGTTTGGAAACGGAGGTGCATCTCTGGCCCTTTGAGCCTTTGCGATTGTGACAGCTGTCTCATCTGGAAAATGAGTGATAGCCTCTTTTCTAACCCAACTTGTACTGGAGGGGTTTAGAATTTAGGGGCGTTTAAATGTTGCAGAGGATTTTAAAAACACCATTTAAAAAAAAGAAAAAGGAATGATTGCCAGATATAATGGGGTGAGAGAAAGACCTTGGAGGACAGGATGAAGAGTTGCTGCCAGGGAAATGGTTAAGAGAGAGTCCCAAAGGTGCTTTTTTCAGGAGGCAACTGAACTTTGTTGATGTTTTTTTCCCTTTTGAAGATGTTTCGCTTCTCACCCAAGAAGCTTCTTCAACTCTGACAGAATCATGTAGATTATCCACTATCTTGTCAGAGCTGAAGAAGCTTCTTGGAGGAGAAGCGAAATGTTTTCAAAAGGAAAATAAGCAAGAATGTCCAGTTGCCTCCTGAAAAAGCACCTTTGGGACAACCAGGACCTGGATGACCGAGAATCTCTACAGACTTCAAGTTAAGAGACAGCATAGCTTACAGCTGAACGATGGATGGGGCAGGAGATTCAGAAGAGACCCTCCCTAGTTTCTTGGGCTGTAAAGGAGACAGGGGAGAACTGTGCCTTCAAACTTGCAGGGTTTACAATAAAGCAGAATTCGTGTCATAGATATGCCCCTGGGCCCCTTTGCAAATGCAAGTGCTGATGAGTGTTGATCGTGGCTTGGAGTGTGCCAGCCTGACGGAGCAGCCTCAGCTGGGTTGATCGGAGTGACAGGCTGTGACTGAGGTGAACCACAACTACACAATTGGTAAAGAGGCTCCAGTAGAATAGAATAGAACAGAACAGAACAGAACAGAACAGAATAGAAATTATGGAATAGAATAGAATAGAATAGAATAGAATAGAATAGAATAGAATAGAATAGAATAGAATAGAATAGAATAGAATAGAATAGAGCTTA
>NW_020769310.1:757292-776894 GCF_900518735.1 Pseudonaja textilis | reverse complement strand
ATACACAAAAGTCCGTCTGGACCTTGTAAACGGGTTCCGTGTAAGGGCAAAAGAGGCCCTGAACCTTCCTCTAAACCTAATACGTCGGTTTAAGACCCAGAGCAGGAAGTTTACATGGAAATACGATTCTAAAATAGGACCCTCCCTCCAGGGTTCAATCTAAAGTGTTATTATACAGGCAGTCCAACTTAGGCCTGCAAAGGAGCCCAAACTTTCCACTGCTAAACAAGATAATTGAGGTGTGCTCCACTTTATGACCGTTCTAGCCACAATTGTTAAGCGAATCATAGCGGTCGTTAAGTTAGTAACATGGTTGTTAAGTGAATCCCCCATTGCCTTTGCTTGTCCCAAAAGATGATCACATGACCCTGGGACACCGCAGCTGTCATAAAATATGAGCCAGGCGTCTGAAGGGGATGCTCCAACGGTTGTGTGTGAACAAGTTCCCTAAGTCACTTTTTTTCAGTGCCGTTGTAACCGTGAACCGTCACTAAAGGAACTGTTGCAAGTCAAGGACTACCGTACTTCTGAATTTCTCCCCAGCCAGCTGACCTGAAATCGAAGCCCTTGATGGCATTCTCAAGATGGCATTCGCCTTCAGAGGTAGTGACACTGGTTTAAAATTTGTCCCTCGGTGCTGATATGAAGAAACAATAAAATCCAACCTCCACCAGGTCAAAGTGGGTAAAGTTCAGCCTCTCCCTGCGAGTTTCTTGCAAAAGAACTCATTTAGTGGTGTGAGCCACCCTTTGATACACATCAGCCTAGTTAACACCCTTCAAGACTAACACCTCACTGGGTGGTTGGCACCACAAAAGTAGCCAAACACCTTTTAGCGTGGCGTGGTGTGCAAATCAAATCTCAGAGGCTTAGGAGGTGGCCAAGGGAATCCAGACATTGGATTAATTGAATAAACTGCGATTTGATCAATAACGAGCGAGTAACCACGAGTGAATACGTCTACTCCCTTGCAAATGATCAGGCGCCGTGATTAGAGAAAGGAAAACCTGCCAGATCCTAACCTAGGTGGAATTTCTGCAAAACAATGGCTTGATACAGGATCCAGTCACTCCATGAAGACCATAAGTCGTTTTACTGGTAGTCCTCGGTTTAATGACCACAATCGAGGCCAAATTTCCTTTTGCCAAGCAAGGCAGTTGTTCATTGAATTTTGCCCCGTTTGACAACCTTTTTTTTTTTTTTTGCTACAGTTGTTAAGTGAATCACTGCAGTTGTTATGTGATCGTTAAGCTGATTTGGCTTCTCCCACTGACTTGGCTTGCCAGAAGCCAGCTGGGAAGGTTACATAATGAGCGTCTCAGATAACAGATATTCAGAGTTGGAAGGGACCTTATAGGTCATCTAGTCCAACCCCACCCGCCCAAGTGGGAGACCTACACCGTTTCTGACAAATGGCAGTCCAATCTCTTCTTGAAAGTCTGAAGTGATGATGCTCCCACAACTTTCGAGGGCAACTTCTGTTCCATGGGTTGATTGTTCTCACTGTCAGAAAGTTTCTCCTTATTTCCAGGTTGAATCTCTCTCCTTGTTCAGTTCCCACCCATTGCTCCTTGTCTGGCCTTCGGGTGCCTTGGAAAACAGCTTGACCCCTTCCTCTCTGTGGAGCCCCTCAAATATTGGAAGGCAGCTATCCTGTCTCCCCTGGTCCTTCTCTTCACTAGACTAGCCAGGTCCAGTTCCTGTAAGCGTTCTTCATATGTTTTAGTCTCCTTGGCCCCTCATGATCCTGGTTGCTCTTCTCATCACTTTTTCTAGAGTCTCAACATCTTTTTTATAGTGTGGTGACCAAAATTGGATGTAGTACTCTAGGTGTGGTCTCGTGACCCAAGGACAGTGCAAATACCTGCACTGTATCGTAAATACATGCCAGTTCTTTCGTAAATACATGCCAGTTGCCAAGTGCCCGAATTTTGATCATGTGACCATGGGGATGCCGCAACAGTCATCGGTCACTTTTTCCAGTGACCTTGTGATTTCGAACACTTGCTAAACGAATGGTCGTAAGTTAAGTATTATCTAATCCGTGGTGGGGCAATGGTTAGAATGCAGTACTGCAGGCTAATTGTACTGACTGCTGGCTGCCTGCAATTTGGCAGTTCGAATCTCACCAGGCTCAAGGTTGACTCAGCCTTCCATCCTTCCGAGGTGGGTCAAATGAGGAGTCAGATTGTTGGGGGCAAGAGGCTGACTCCGTGAACTGCTTAGAGAGGGCTGTAAAAGCACTATAAAGCAGTATATAAGTCTAAGTGCTATTGTGAAGGGAGGGAGGGACGGATAGAGGGAAGGAAGGAAGGAGTCAGGGTGGCACGGTGGTCAGAATGCAGTACTGCAGGCTAACTCACTGCTCACTTCCAGGAGTTCGATTCTGACCAGCTCAAAGTTGACTCAGCCTTCCATCCTTCCGAGGTGCGTCAAATGAGGACCCAGATTGTTGGGGGCAAGAGGCTGACTCTGTAAACCGCTTTGAGAGGGCTATAAAGCACTGTGAAGCGGTATATAGGTCTAAGTGCTATTTCTGCTATTGCTATCCGTAACCACTTGTTGACAAAGCCATCGTGACCTCTTTTTTTTGTATCCTTAGCTACACCTCAACAAGAAAGATATATGGTTGCTGCAAATAGGTAGATCTCCTGCTATTCTGAGGCAGAGAACATATGAAAACGATGATATATACACTCTAAAATAGCCTCAATGATGGCTACATTGGTATAACGCCCTCAACCTTATTACTGAGTTGAATCCATTTCCTGGCTTTGCACAATATTCTGAATCATACAGGTTAAGCAAACAGTCAGCCAAACAAATTGCTACCCCCGAATAATCAGGATAAAACTAACTGAGCTTTGCCCATTGTACAAATGTAGGGCTTCATTGAGCATAGAACTGACTTGATTAAGCATGTTGTGTCAGCAGGCCCAATATTAACAAAGACAAAACCATAATTTAGCCCAAGTTCCATCACTTTTTAGTCCACTTCACTTCTGTTTTTTCCCCTTCTGTTAATTTCAGTGTTACATCTGTCTGTTAAAAGCTTTCCTGCCTTTGGTTATGACTTTGCCTAATCCAACACTGGCTTTTTAGTTTAATACATCTCAATGCTTTATAAAAGTTATAACAGTTATAACTTTTAACGGTTCATTTAGTGACCGTTTGAAGTTATAATGGCACTGAAAAATGACCATTTTTCACACTTTAAGGATGGAAGGCTGAGTCAACCTTGAGCCTGGTGAGATTCAAACTGCCAAATTTCAGGCAGCTGGCAGTCAGCAGAAGTAGCCTGCAGTACTGCCTTCCAAAAACTGTGCCATCGTAAGATGGGGCAAAGCTCACAACAAATTTCTCACTTAACAACATAAACTTTGGGCTCAATTGTGGTCGTAAGTCGAGGACTACCTGTAGTCTTTGATATACCGCCATAATGGAGCCTGCCCATTGTTGTCCTATATTATAATGGTGGCTTGGTGATGGTTGTTAATACGGCAGTCATTAAGCGAACCAGTGGTTTGCAATGGGCAGAGTTTTGGTAAAGGCTGGAAATAAGTCCTAGTTTTCAACAAAATCATCGTAAAATACGGTGCTCTGAGTGTAGGGCACTCCATATTGTCAAGTATCCAAAGTTCAACCTTGTCACCACAAAGAGAGCTGGACTGTCCGAACTTCGAATCCTGGTCATAAGACTTCTTTCTTTTGGGCCACTCATAGGTAGTCCTCGACTTACAACAGTTCGTTTAGTGACTGTTCGAAATCACAACTTATGGCCGTTTTTCAACTTACAACCATTGCAGCATCCATCCCCACGGTCACCCGTTCAAAATTCAGCAGCTGGTTCACATTTACGATGGCCGCCGTGTTCCGGGGTCAAGCGATCCCCTTTTGCGACCTTCTGCCAAGCAAAGGTAGCCAGGTTCACTTAAGAACCATGGCAAGAGAAGTCGTTAAACGGGGCAACAGTCGCTTAACAAACGCCTCGCTTAACAACGTAAATTCTGGGCTCAATTGTGGTCGTAAGTCGAGGACTAGCTCTATGTGGATCAATGGTATAGCTTGTAGTGCTGACAAAGACATATGAATTTTCCGCCCAGGCTTTCTAATATTTGCAGTCTGGGGCATGGTATTCAGAGCAGCGACCCTTTACAATTTTAAAACACAACTGCCCAAGTGCAGTACCCCAGGATTGTGATGGATGCAAGCAAATTTGTGTGCAACTAACCGGAGCTCCATTAGGAACAACAAAGCAGGCATTGTGATGTTCACGCTGCCGGCAGAGAGCCTTTTTGTACGTGGGTTGTGATGTGGCACACAAATATGTTCAGGGAGTAGTCTTTTCATTATGTGGCATGTCTGCTCCCTTGTCCTATCTTGCTCCCTCACAGACGTGTGTCAAGGCAAGAGAGAATTCCACAGCTATTTTTTTTCCCTCAGGATTTCTGCCAGGGTGGGTTCAGTTTAGGAAGGAAGACCGGCCCTATTCCAGAGTGGGCTTCCAAAATTTTAGCAACCGGTTCTCTGTCCGGTTGCTGGGTGGGTGTGGCTATGGGTGGGTGTGGCCTGGTCGGCCTCCATCACGGTGGGGGAGCCGTTTTCACCCTCCCCGGGCTCCGGAGGCTTTCCTCGAGCTTCCGGAAGGGTGTAAACAGCCTCCCCGGGCTCGGGAGGCCTTCTAGAACTTCCATGAGGAAACCCTCTGGAGGCTGGAAATGGGCCCATTTCCGGCCTTCCGGAACTTCCAAGAAGCCCGTTTTTCACTCTCCTCGAGCCTTCGCACGGCCCCTGTACTCACCTGGCATCCACAACAGGCCACGGGGGGACTCCTGGGATGGGGTAGGATTTATCTGTTCACCGAACCGGCCCCCAAAATTAGCTACCTCTTGGCCTGAACTGGGGAGAAAACCAGTAGCAGCCCACCCCTGCCCTATTCCCTTTGACGGTTTGTCACGGCACTGCCATGCCTTGCCACCCTAGTTTTCCTCCCCCTGGCACGGCATAGCCTTTCCTTCTCCCCCACCCCTGTGAAACTGCCCGAAGTCATTCTTAAGTGGTGTGCCATTAGCGCTTTACAATGTGCAATACCTGTCACGGTTTGCCACCCATTACCTGGGAGGTAAGGTGAGGAAACCTGTTGCGGGCATGACCGCAGAAGTGTTTGGGGCGTGTTGAGAGCATCCTTTCCCTTGTAGCCTGTTGTAGGTGTTCGTTTCCTCCACCAGCACTTGGGTTTCTAAATTCTTTCCATATTTGTCACCTGTTCCCTAATTCTAGATCTCCACTGTTTTATTCGGAGAAGTTTTTTGGAAAAGTGGCTAGGAGAAGAAGGATTGCAGGGTCCAATTTGGAGCGGTCACCGGGACCCCAGAGGTCTTGGACTTGTGCTGAAGGGACTTCTCATTGCCACGTTCTGGCGAGGGAGAAGTTCCCTGAAGATGGGCTCCGATACAAGTCCGAAAGTCCAGAAGACTAAACCTCGGGTTCCTTTTGTCTTTCCCGAACCAACATTCACCTCTTTTCACTCAGCCATTACATTTATTCAAATAATTGTTGAGCTGGTTGATGAAACCAGACCTGATTTTCTCTCCTTCCCAGAAAGTAAGAGCCAAGTTCCTCAGGGCAGGGATCTCCAACCTTGGCAACTTTAAGACACGTGGACTTCAACTCCCAGAATTCCCCAGTCAGCTCTGTGGAATTCTGGGAGTTGAAGCCCACAAGTCTTAAAATTGCCAAGGTTAACAATCAGAGTTCGAAGAGACCTTATAGGTCATCTAGTCCAACCCCCACACCCAAGCAGGAGACCCTACACCATTTCTCCCATAACTTCCGAGGGCAAGCTATTCAATGCATTGGTTGATTGTTCTCACTGTCAGAAAGTTTCTCCTTATTTCCAGGTTGAATCTCTCCTTGTTCAGTTTCCTTCCATTATTCCTTGTCTGGCCTTCGGGTGCTTTGGAGAATAGCTTGACCCCCCCGCCCCTCTGTGGCAGCCCATCAAATATTGGAACACTGCCAGGGGTGGGATTCTACCAGTTTGCACCTATTCGCTAGAACTGGTTGTTAACATTCTAAGCAGTTCAGAGAACCGGTTGTTAGAAGAAATTACTGGCCTAATCCTGTAAGGAAGGCAGGAAGGAAACATTCTGGTGTTGCTTACAGAAACTGCCTCTCCGTTAACCCTTATTACATTCTTGGCAGGACTAGACTTCCTGTCTCAGGAACTTCTCTGGAGTTTTTTCCCCCTCCTTTGCTGGTACTTTACTTGTGTGGAGTGACCATTCAAAGTTACAATGGCGCTGAAAAAAGTGACTTATGACCATTTTTCATACTTACGACTGTTGCAGCATCCCCATAGTCACGAGAGGCCAGGCGAGGAGATGCGTGCCTCGATGTGAGTGATATTGAGTTGGCCATGCCCAACCAATAACAGGACCACCAAGCCACTCCCAACAACTTAGCCACACCCACAGAACCGGTCATTTAAAAATTTGAATCCCACCCCTGAACACTGCTATCATGTCTCCCCTTGTCCTTCTCTACCCTGGACCAGCCATGCCCAGTTCCTGCAACTGTTTATCGTATGTTTTAGCCTCCAGTCCCCTCATCATCCTGGTTGGAGACCCCCTGCCTTAGAGTATTCAAATCCCTCCTTGCCACAACCAGCCCTGGCCAATTAGTTTCTGCCTCTCCTGGTTTATTATATAATGTCAGTACAATCGCAGCAGTCCACTCATCAATTTATAAGACACACTCCAGATTTCTCAGTGGTTTGTTTGCAGCCGATAAGAAAGCAAGGAGAAAAACCACCATTGGCATGGAATAATAGCTGTTGGTTTAAGATTTTAGATTGACTTTATCTCTCTCTCTCTCTCTCTCTCTCTCTCTGTTAGCACAGTGAGCCAAAATAGGGGATTCTTTAAGAAGCAGAAAACAAAACACCCAGCAAGCTGGTGGGAAGATCCGAGCATCCAAGCACTGCCGAGTGCCGGCATAACGTCAAGCGGTTGTCGGTACAGGTGGACATCAGGGCCGGGTGCCAAATTCTTTGGGTTTAAAGGAAGCAGTGGGAGGGAAACTTGCGAACCGCTCCTAGAAGGGTTTAACTTTCCTCTAGCAAATGAGAAGGAGAAGCTACAACATTCTGTTCCAACCACTCCGGCGAGAATGTCTTTTTGGCAGAGGTGTTATTAAAACCGAGCAGCACGTTTTATGGTTGCCAGCACCAGAGGAAAAAGGGGAGAGAGAGAGAAAAAAAAGAATTAGCCAGGTAGGTTGATTAAGCCTCGTTCTTCCTGGGTCTGCTGTTTTTTTTCCTTTTTCTGAAAGCGGTTTATTATTTTCAGAGCTTCCCGGTTTTATTTAATCAGGCGGAAGAATCCTGCCTTCTCAAGGCAGAGTTAATGTGGTTAATTAAGGAAAAGTAATGTTCCCACCCTGCTTGGAGAGCTGCAGTTTGTTTTAGTGGGGTTCTTCCCCCCCACCACCCTTTCCTCTTACAGCTTATTACCTTCTGTGTCTTTTATTAATCGCTGTTTGAAGGAGAAGCTTTTCTCTCCGTGTTTTATTTTTTTAAAGCAAAGTCTCCAGAATCTTCCTGAAATGTTGGAATTTGGAATGAAAATTTTTCTCTCCCCGTCTCACTTGTTGCACAGATTTTATTCAGCTGTACTGGAGATTTTATTTTGATTTGCTGGGGGGGCGGGGGGAAGCGTGGCATTGAAATGTCATGTGTTGCCATCAGCTGATGATGATTTGGGGCAGATTTGATTGTTTGTCTGTGCCAGCTATGCTTAAGAAGGTGGAGGTTCCTGATTTTATTTCCTGAGATTGGGGAATGGATAAATCTGCCGAAGACTTCGCCTTGTTTGCCAATGCATGAATCAACCGTCATAGCGAGGAAAGAAGGGGAAAAGTTTTTTTTTTTTGAAAGTGCAATACTTTAGCTTCAGTTTCACCCCTGAAAGTGCTTTGTTTTTCTTTGGAGAACTTTCGCTTCTCATCCAAGATCCTGTTTTCAATTCAGCCTTCCGTCAGAACTGAAGAAGCTTCTTGAATGAGAAGCGAAACATCTGCGAGGAAAAACAAAGTCAGTCCAGTTGCCACTTGAGAAAAAAAAAAAAGCTGGATGACCGAGAATCTCCACAGACGCTTCAGTTTCACTGTTGCTAAAAGCTAAAAGATCCCCTGGTGCTTAAGATGTATGTCATAATTTGCAGATGCTATTTGGAACTAGGAAAACTTGGTTTTTTTTGTGGCTTTCTCTATGCCTGGGATCCTAAAGAAACAGAGATAGACAGACTGGATTTTTTTTTTCCTTGTTGTAAATGATTCCTCTGCCTATTCATGCAGAAGCCCCATTGAATTCAGTGGCTGTTGTGTCCAGGTGGATGAATTTGGCCCCTTCGGTCTGTTGTTTTGAAAAGCTGTAGCCATTCAATGGAGCATTTTTGGCAAGAGGGGTATCGCTGTCTAATGGGGTATGATGACTGTATCTTAACCATGATCCCTGGAGTCTTTACAACTGTATTTTAAATGCACCTGGAAGAACCTATATTTGTGGAGGCTGAATTAAATGTCCCCGTCCCTGCCAGTTGCTGAAATCTCATTATGAGGTTAAGGTGAACTATTTTCACTCTCTTCGGTACAGTTTCAAGAATGAATGGCCGTTCAAGAGATAACTCTTATGTGTTCAATTTTCCTGCTTTTGTAAAGAACATGTCCATGATCATGGTTGATTTAAGAACTGTATTTTAATGGAACACAGGTTAGTTAAATCTGATGTTTACCACTAGGTTGTGGTTTGCTTTCTCAGTCGAGTCAAAATTAGAACGCTAAAATTATTGTTGTTCTTATTTTGTTGGCAGACACTTGGGAATCGCAAGGGACCTCTGTTTTATGATGGTCTATTGGCTGGCATGTTAATTTTTTCCTTATTTGTCATATTTATTTTTTGTGCCACCCATTTTTTTATTTTTTGGGGTTCAAGGACCACAGAATGATGTCCATGAGATTTTTATTTCAGGCCATATGAAATTCAATACTGCAGGTTTTCTTAAAACTGCTCAAAATTTCATTTTGACATTTCGGCTATGAAAGAGAGTCTAAATTTCTCTTGAAGCAAATTGCAAGAATTGTGTTGCCGCCTGTAGAGAATAGGACTAATTTGGATGTTTGCTGACTTGTATTCAGATGTCCCTATAGTTTTCCTTAAAATTCTTTTTTTCTTTCACATAAGGAATATCTGAGGGTTTGTTTGTTTTCTTGATTGTTATCTTTTGCAAAACTTTAGAAGCAATTCTAGATAATCCTTTTTCATGACAGAGCAGTTCCCATATTGGAAAGGCAGAACTTTATAGAGTTGGTTATTTTTAAGGGCTGTGATTATTATTATATGAGTAAGGAAATTATGTTATTCTCAAAAGTTTTTCATCTGGGCAAAAAGTATTCAATTTAAATATATTTTAAAAAGCAGAAACATTGTATAACAACATAAACAGTAATATGTGTTTAGTTTTCAATGGAATTGTGCTCTTTTTGAATATGTACAGCCAAAATATAAATATTTTCTGGCAAAACCGTATTGTGCAAAATGTAGATTACCCTGTATTTTCAAAACATATTTTCCATATTTAGATTTGCTGACAATATATCACTGTCCCTTAAAATGTTTGTAAATATTTTGAAGTTTTATGTATGTTAACAAAATCAAAATGTTAAAATATTTAAGCATGAAAACTGGTCGTTCAATAGCTGAATAGCCATATGTGCACTTTTTTCTTCTATTAGGCTGGAAACCAGAAGAAATGGATAATTGGTGTAGTTTGGTCTAGTGTTGTGTAAATTTGAAAGGCCACTAAATGAATGGTTGTGAGTTGTACGGTCGTAATTTAAAGGGCCCAGTGAAAGCACCTGGACTCCGGAATAGCCTGTTGTGACATAATGTGACCACCAACTAAAACTCAGGGTAAGGGGTTCGGTAGTGGAATTTTGAGGAGTTTGGAGAACTGGCCAATCCCACCTCTGACTGGCCCTGCCCCATCTATTCTCTGCCTCCCATCGAGTCCCAGCTGATCGGCTGGGTCTTCTTTGGTTGCCCTGAACAGGAGAACAGAGCTGGAAAGCAGGTTAGTGCGGTGGGGAGGGAATGGGGATTTTACAGTATCCTTTCCTTGCCATGCCCACCAAGCCACGCCTACCACAGAACCGGTAGTAAATTTTTTTGAATCCCACCACCGTTGTGGGTGCAATATAGGAATGATAATGTCAGTCTACCCTACTATATTGTAAGGAGTCAGTAAGATAATCTAGAACTAAGTGCTGCGGAAGGCTTAAATTGCTCCCTTGATAGAAGCAGTAGACTAGCATTCTGATTGTGGCTTCTGTTCTGTTTCTTGCTCTCGGAAAATCTTCTCTAAATCTAACGATACGAAAATCTTATTTAAATCCATACGGCTTCCCTCCCTGCGCCAAGGTGTAAGTTTTGTTGGCCTTGCAGCAATTTATAAACAGGGTTGAACCCCACTCAGGAGTTGCTCATGTTATTAATCTCATCAAGCATACAGGTAGCCTTCAATTTACTACTAACTTGAACGGTTCATGTTACAACAGCACCGAAAGAAGTGACTTATGGCTGTTTTTCACACATACGACCATTGCAACATCCCCATAGTCGTATGATCAAAATTCAGATGATTGGCAACTAGTTCATATTTATGACGGTTGCAGCATCCCGGGATCACATGATCCCTTTTGTGATCTCCTCAATGGGAAGCCCTATCTTATTAACTTAACTGTGGTGATTCACTTAACCACTGTGGCAAGAAAGATCATAAAATGAGACAAAATTCACGTAACAAGCATCTTGCTTAACAGCAGAAATTTTGGGCTCAGTTGTTGGTTATAAGTTGAGTACTACCTCTAGTGTATTTCCATTCTGGCTTCTTGGAGTATGTGATGACCCGGAGCGTAACACAAACGTAACAAAATCCAAAATGTAAATAAATGTCCTTTAATGCCTCCAACTTGGCCTCGCTGTTCAATAATTCTCAGTTGGAGATAAAACTTACTCAAAAATAGTCTTTAAAAGAAAGCAATACAGTCCAAACTTAATGAACAGATAGAGGTGAAATAAAAAACCAAAACCAACTACAATGAAGAAATTTCCACAACGGACCAGGATAAGTAATTACCAAATTCAAGGAGATAATAAGGCATAGTCTGTTGGAAGGACGCCAACCAAAATAACTTCAGCCCCAAATAAAACACGCTGTGTTTTAACCGTCTCTCTTATATACTATTCTCCCCAGCTGCCACCAGTGAGGGGGATCATGGCCGCTTCCTCTCTCGTAAGCCAAGTTGTTGCCTTCTCCGTTCCTCCCTGCATGTCCCAGGATGCAGAGAGGATGGGCCTGGTTCTTCCTCTGACTGCCCAGCCGGCCTCTGCCCTTCCCCAGCCTCCTCCACCGCCTCCAGCTCCTCTCCGTCAGAGTCCGATTCTACCAAGGGCATGACAGAGTATCCCACCTTTTCACCTTATGATAAAAGGCAGCATTTCCTTTCCTCACAAAGAGCTGGATCCATATTTTGGCTATGAATTTACCACCAAATCATCTCACTCTTTAAAGCCTGGTGATCTTACCTTGAGCTGAAAGTTGAGTTTATTCCTGGAAATGCAAAACTTTCCAAGAAGATTTGTCTTTTTTTTAAGGTTGTAAGATCTACAGTTGAGAGCTCAGGCTTTGCTCCCCTGCCACACATTATTTAACAAGTAGGATTCATCAGGAGTTCACACTTGGCATAAATTGTGCATTGTTGACCCAGATCAGCTTTCTGTCAACCAGGCATACCTCATCTTCTGTTTTGGCTAAAGCCCCTATCTCAGCACTTAAATGTTACACAATCTGTTGGACAGGCATACTTCAAGCTGCATCCATTTGAAAATTGCTCGCTCCTTCCTTCCTTCCTTCCTTCCTTCCTTCCTTCCTTCCTTCCTTCCTTCCTTCCTTCCTTCTTCCTTCCTCCTTTCTCTCTTCCTTTCTCCCTTCCCCCTTCACTCCCTTCTTTCTTTCTACTTCCCCCTCCCTCCCTTCCTTTTTTCCTTCCTTCCTTCCCTCTTCCTCCTTCCCTCCCTCCCACCCACCTTTCTCCCTTCCTTCCTCTCTTTCCTCTTCCTCCCTCCATCCCTCTTTTCTACTTTCTTTCTACTTCCTCCCTCCCTTCCCTCTTTCTTTTTCCCTGCCTCCCACCTTCCTTCCTTCCTTCCTTCCTTCCTTCCTTCCTTCCTTCCTTCCTTCCTTCCTTCCTTCCTTCCTTCCTTCCTTCCTCCTTTCTCTCTTCCTTTCTCCCTTCCCCCTTCCCTCCCTCCTTTCTTTCTACTTCCCCCTCCCTCCCTTCCTTTTTTCCTTCCTTCCTTCCCTCTTCCTCCTTCCCTCCCTCCCACCCACCTTTCTCCCTTCCTTCCTCTCTTTCCTCTTCCTCCCTCCATCCCTTTTCTACTTTCTTTCTACTTCCTCCCTCCCTCCCCTCTTTCTTTTTCCCTGCCTCCCACCTTCCTTCCTTCCTTCCTTCCTTCCTTCCTTCCTTCCTTCCTTCCTTCCTTCCTTCCTTTTCCCATCTGTATTAGTTTTACAAATAACTGCAGGTGGCACACATATCCTACTTACCAATAAAGGAGAATATTTGTAGCTCACGGTTGAAACGAGGTGTTCCTGGTGCTCTCTGAACTTGGCGGTTTTCTTGCAGACGTTTCAGTTACCCAAACTAGGTAACATCATCAGTGTTGGCAGTGAAACATTTGCAAGAAAACTAAACTCGGAGAGCATCAAGGACCCTCCGTATCAAAAATACCTTTCTCCTTCTGCTTCCCCCACAACCACAATCCTGTGAGGCGAATTTGGCTGAGAGACAGTGGCTGGTCCAAGGTCACCCAGCTAGCTTTCATGCCTAAAGTCTCCTGGTGATTGGCCCAAAGTCACCAAACTGGTTTTTATGCCTTAAGGCGGGACTAGAACTCACATTCTCTTGGTGACGGGGCCCAAGATGACCCAGCTGGTTTTCAAGGCTAAGGTGGGACTAGAATTCATGGTTCCCTTTTTTCTAGACTGGTGTCTTAACCACGAGACCAAACTGGCTCTCAGAATTTAGAACTTCATGTTTATCTAGTCCCATGAAAAGGTTATGCAGAATTGCTTGATTTGAATAGTTTATGGGGGATTCCGTGATTTTGCAACACTGCATTTTTTTGCAGTAAAGTGTATTCTTTTGTTGCAAGCATGGTTTTAGTACTGCTGATAAAAATAAAAGCATGCAATCTCTTCATTTTTGTTACGGGCCCATCTCGATTACCACAGAGCCTTTGAAGAACCTTTTTTTTTGCAGTAAAATGGTGTGCAGGAATAATTAATCACAGCTCCAAGTCTAGCGGTCTTAATCACAAATTCAAACTACATTTCCTTCTGGGATTAATTAATCCAGAATTATCTAGTTTCATTTCTTGTAGTTACACGGTTTTGCCTGGAATTCCAATTCTTAATTCTATTTTTATGGAAGAGCCTGATGATGTTGTGGTGCCATGAAGGGTTTTTTTTTTTTTTGGTGGTTATTTCTCCAACTTTTCTAGACTTCAGAATTCAATTGCAAACCCAGAATATTGATGCAAACTAAAGACTGTAATACTATTATGGTTTTAAAGAGACACTGCATCTTTAGTTAGAAACTTACTCCCAGGATCATAGCAAAGGTGGTATTCATCCAGTTCTGACAGGTTCTGGAGAACCGGTAGCGGAAATTTGGAGTAGTTTGGAGAACCGGCCAATCCAACCTCCGACTGGCCCCGCCCCCATCTATTCTCTGCCTCCCGAGTCCCAGCTGATTGGTGGGTCTTCCTTGGTTGCCCTGCACAGGAGAACAGAGCTGGAAAGCAGGTTAGTGGGGTGGGGAGGGAATAGAGATTTTACAGTATCCTTCCCCAGGAGTTGGGTTGAAATGGGGATTTTACAGTATCCTTCCCCTGTCATGCCCACCAAAGCCACGCCACACCCACCAAGCCATACCACGCCCACCAAGCCACGCCCACAGAACTGTAGCAAAAAAAAATGTAAATACCATCACGGGATCATAGCCTTCTATGGTTTCTTCCTGGCCATGAACTAATCTGGTCTATGAGAATATTCACTTAAATTAGTCTTTCGCATTAATTACTGTTTATCTAACATTGACTGTCTTTCTTTGCTTTTTAATTGTGAGATAGCAGTAAAAAAGGACATGACTAAAAGGAAGGCGGTAGTTAATGTCCCTTGCCCGGTTTGGAGAGGACTGAAGTGATTAATTGGGCTATTCTACAGCAAGTAATGCTGAAGCCATGCTGAGCACGAAGCGGTTAGCAGGAGACATTAGAGAGGGGGGTGGAAATTAATTGAAATTGCAGGAGAGCATTGTTGAATGGGACCTAGTTTTTATGATGATTATTATTTAAAGCAAGACCGCTCAATTGTGTGTGTGAGAGAGAAGGAGGGAGGCAGGGAGAGAAGGAAGGAAGAAGCAGGGGTGGGGGGGAAGAGAGAGAGTTTTAGAGAAGTGTAAATATTTTGGGAATTTTGTGAGAGAAAATCACTGCATTACGGAGCAACTCCCTGAGTATGAATGGTTTTTTTTTAACTTAGTTATTCAGTGCTAGTGATTTCCTCTGGAAGGTACCACCTGTTAACACCTTTGAGGTTAAATATTTAAACAACCTCTAGAACAAAGTATATTGTGAAGTCAGAAAAACACATGGCAGCTTTTAATTTAATTTAATTTTTTTATAAAATTTATTGGCCATCCAACTTTCCATAGGTATAGGGCAACTCTTAGCGGCTTACAGTTACATCTTAGTGAAAACAAAAATGTTAAAATCAAACTTGAAATCAACCCTTAGCCACGAAGGAACCCCCCTCCCACTTATTTACTTATTAATTGTAATATTGTAATATTTATAAACTCAATTGATTTCATGCAGATTCTTCTCTCTGGACAGATGATAGTAAAATAAACAAACATGAGGATTTATCTCACTGTCGTTATTTGACCCTCCTCTAGTGCCTATCCTGTGACCCATATCCTGCCTTTATTATTTTTATAAAGAGTGCAAGGCAGCAAACATATCCAACAAAAGTCACCCACCTGGTTTTCATGCTTAAGATGGGACTAGAACTCCCAGTCTCCTGGCCATTAGCCCAAAGTCACCCACCTGGTTTTCATGCTTAAGATGGGACTAGAACTCCCAGTCTCCTGGCTATTAGCCCAAAGTCACCCACCTGGTTTTCATGCCTGAAGTGTGACTAGAACTCCCAGTCTCCTGGCTATTAGCCCAAAGTCACCCACCTGGTTTTCATGCTTAAGATGGGACTAGAACTCCCAGTCTCCTGGCTATTAGCCCAAAGTCACCCACCTGGTTTTCATGCTTAAGATGGGACTAGAACTCCCAGTCTCCTGGCTATTAGCCCAAAGTCACCCACCTGGTTTTCATGCCTGAAGTGGGACTAGAACTCCCAGTCTGCTGCTTTCTAATCTGGAATCTTAACCTCTAGACCAAACTGGCTCTTATTTCCCCTCAGAATGCCGTTTGCTGAGTTCATAATATAACCTTATTCCGGAGAGCTTTTGATGGACTTCCTTTGGCAGTCAACAAACAATGAGGAGATAGGATGAGAGAGAGAGCAAGTTCCATCTATCGCCAAGGGCCATCATGCCTCTCCTTTGACCCATAATGGACGCAACGGGGGTGGGAGAACATTTTCTCTTTACCAGCGAAAACCCAGATTTGTTTCTCCAAGGGCCACTAAGCTTTAGATTCGTTTCATGTCCTTTAACCTCGGGTGCTTTCTGGGGGCAAGACCTTCAACATGCACAATTGTAAAAAAAGAAAAAGAAAAGAAAAAGGACATCTTGGCTGGGCTATTCTGGGAACCGAAGGTGCCCAAGGTTGAAGAAAGTTGTCTTGGTTAGTCAGCCTGGATTGGGTTCATCTGTGGCTTCCCGTTCTTGAGGCGAAGAAGGATTGACTCTTGAGGTCGCTTCCAGCGGCATATGCAAATCAGCTCCTCATCCGTGAAGGAAAATGGTCTCATCTTCCATTAACACAAAGAGACACAAAGGTCTGCGTTGGAGAATGAATCCACCGAACTGTGAATAGTCTTTCAGGGGAAGCTTTTGAGACCACGGATAACCTGGTGCTTGCCTTGAAGATATTCTGAGGAAACTATTAAGCTCCTGCCTCACATGTTATATATCTTTTAATGTCACCGCGTAATTTGGCATGATAATAGCACAGGACGCTAAACCCTTTGTAGGCTGGTTAAGTTAACCTTGGGCTAAAGCCCAAACATGTCAAACAGACTGAAACCATTAATGTACAAACTCCGTGGGTGTAATTATGGGCGGGGGGGGGGGGGGAGAAATGTCCCCTCCCAGATTTCAGAGTGGGTGTGGGGTTGTAGTTAGTTTTCTTCCCCCACCTACATCTTTTTACTCCCCGGGTTCCTGTAAATGCAACCGCTTTAAAATCTAGAAAAGAAATGAAAGGTCCAGGAAGGAGGACAAGGCTCACCTCTCCTCTCTATTCACGGTCTTAAAGGAAATATGTATGTATGTATGTATGTGTATGTATGTTTTCTTAAGCTTTCGTGGGTACTTACATGTATGGCATTCAGCTTTGTTCGGGTATTTTCGCACGTCATTGTAGTTGTGCTTTTAAAGTTGTAGCAACGTTTCGGCAGAATCTCATCTGCCGTCATCAGGCTTTCTGTATTGTGTTCGTCTGTAAGAAAACAAATATATATATATATGCAGGTATATATATATATATATCTGCTTGCAGGTGTGTCTTTGTTGTGCCAATAATGGTCCACGATTATGGCTGCACAGGTATGCTGCATTTTTCCCTCCTGTTAATTTGGCTCTGGAGATTCTGCTTTAAGAGAATCTCCCATGGGGAGAAAAATAATAATTTGATGAAATTCTCACGGGTGGAATGCAGAGGTGGTATTCAGCAGGTTCTGACGAGTTCTGCAGAACCGGAAGCGGAAATTTTGAGTAGTTCAGGGAACTGGCCAATCCCACCTCTGACTGGCCCCGCTCCCATCTATTCTCTGCCTCCCGAGTCCCAGCTGATTGGCTGGGTCTTCTTTGGTTGCCCTGCACGGGAGAACGGAGCTGGAAAGCAGGTTAGTGAGGTGGGGAGAGAATGGGGATTTTGCAGTAACCTTCCCCTGCTGTGCCCACCAAGCCACGCCCACAGAACCGGTAGTGAAAAGTTTGAATACCACCACTAGTGGAATGTGGTGTTCTTGCTTTTATGTGGTAGTCCTCGACTTACGACTGTAATTGAAGCTGGCAAATTGTGGTATCAATCAAATCTTTATTCAGTCATAGACGAGGATGGGCAATTTATGGTCATAAGTTGTGATAACACAACTAGACTACACCCATTTTATATCTTTTTTTGCAACATTTGTTAAGTGACATAGCAATAGACTTATGCATCATTTTGTAGTGCTTTACAGCCCTCTCTAAGCTTATTGCATATTTCCTCCCAACAATCTGGTCCTCATTTTACCGACCTCGGAAGGATGGAAAGCTGAGTCAACCTCGAGCCAGTCAGGATCGAACTCCTGGCTGTGAGCAGAGTCAACCTGAAATATTGCATTCTAACCACTGCACCACCACGGCCCTTGACGAATGCTATGGTCGTTAAGCAAACCTATCATTCATTGTGAGCCCTTTCCCCCCCCAAAAAATAGAAATAAATGCTGGTATTTTTAAAAAAAGAAAGGAAAGGAAACTGCAGTCATGTGACCACAGGAGGATTGATGTCCATCAGAACTTTGAAACTGAGTACCTTTCGGGAGATTCAACTATAACTGTGAACAGTCACTAAATGACCAGTTGTAAGTCGAGGACTACCTGAATACTAATGATGTGGTCCCAACCCTCTGTAGCTTCCGGAGTTCTTTCTGTTTCCATTTTGAGATGTTTATCATGCAAGCATGTTCGCACACGTCCCCTTGGGCACATGATCATCCGAGTGAGAAAAGCAAACTGTGGCTGAGATAATTCCACTTTCATTCATGCTTGTCCGCCCAATTTCTGTGCCCACAAATGTAATGGAAACTTCTCTGGAGCTGCTCAAAGGGCTTGCATTGAGTGAGGGACTCCCGTGCCTCACCCAAAGGAGAGGGCCTGGCTGATCTTGGGACCAAAAATATTATGCAACAACTAAACCCGGATGGCAGATCTCCAGGACTCCTAGGGCGGTAGGCTAGACTGGAAAGTTGATGGAAGTTGAGAAAACAAAGTCTGTGTTCTTCCTGAGACTGTAATTAAGCATACACTTAGTCCAAACAACTCTCTTTTTATTTCAACACTGGGAATTATGTTCATTCCCAGCCCGTAATGAGTCCCAAACAGTCTCTTGTGTTAAGCACTCACCTTTATCTTCTTTGAATTGCTGCCAACATCTAAAGTGCCCAATTAACTGTAAAAAGCCAAACAAAGTACAAAGTCCACACAGAGCTTCAAGGTTTAATCCGCACAGAGCGAACAAAGTTGCTTCCTGCAAAGGTTCCTGTCCTTTGCATGTCCCTTTATGTCTTATGGGAGGGCCAATCACCTCCAAGCCTTACTCCCGGGTCGCCCCTTTTGTCTTAACTGCTCTTCTCCTCTGGCAGCTCTGCGCACACGCGCACTGGGAACAGGCTCCCCTTGTTCCTCTGCCTCGCTGCTGTCAGACTCTGGAGGCTCCAGAGTCAGCACACAACTCCCAGATGGTCCTGGCTCCATCTCTGTATTGGACACAGGACCCTCGTCCGAGTCCTCCCCAGACTCCAGGACTGGCCCATGTTCTTCCCCACTGTCTGATTCTACTGCCGTCTCCACAGGCTGCCGGCGGACCACAAGAGTCTGTATGGTTGCTATGAAAAGGACCGGAACAAATCCATGAGGTTTTCAGGAGCCCGGCACAATTCAAGGAAGACTTTTCCTTCATTTCAAATCAGAAGCCGCCACTTATTGGTTGAAGTGGGGAGGGATTTTTCTCATTTTTCTGTGAACTCTTTTGGAAAGCAATTGAAGGGCCACAGGAAGCAGGCCACGACAGGCAAAGTTGCATCTTTCAAGGTGTGTAGATATTTTTGTGGAATCGGGGTTGCTTATTTTTAAGACTCCCTCCCCCCCATTCTTCTTTCCAACCCATCAGAAGGTTGAAGGTCTAAAGCCAGGGGTGTCAAGCATAAGGCCTGCGGGATGCTTAGATCAGGCCCACGGAGCCACCCTGGAAATAGTGAAGGGCCGGCCGGCAGTGTCTCTGCCAGCGAAAATGATTTCGGGAGGGGTGCATGGGTTGCAGGAGGCTGTCGCAGCCGAAAATGGAGCTCTGGATGGCTGTATAGGGCCCTCCCAAGCTCCGTTTTCACTGGCAGAGGGGTGCAGGAAGCTGTCACAGCCAGAAACGGAGCTCGGGAGCCCGTTTTTGCTGGCAGAATACTTGGCCCCCCACAGGTGCCCCCAACATGAGTGATGTTGAGTTGGCCATGCCCCCCCTGGTCACGACCCCCTCTGCCC
>NW_020769310.1:723769-746741 GCF_900518735.1 Pseudonaja textilis | reverse complement strand
TCTATTCTATTCTATTCTATTCTATTCTATTCTATTCTATTCTATTCCTATTCTGTTTCTATTCCACTCTATTCTAATTTTCTATTCTATTCTATTATTTCTATTTCTATTCTATTCTATTCCTATTCTGTTTCTATTCTATTCTATTCTATTCTATTCTATTCTATTCTATTCTATTCTATTCTATTCTATTCTATTCTATTCATCAGGCATGGTGGTCTGACCATGCTGGTGATAAACAAAATCATAGATTAAAAAAAAGAAAGCAGATTAGGGGAACATCTATCAATACTTTTCCAACCTTAAGGAGAGATGCAAAGTGCCATTCAATATTTTTCTCAGGAAGACATTCATATAAACCAGCTGAAAGACATGAAACTCGTTCCTAAGAGGCTGACCTATCTGTCGTATATCTCATACGAACAAAGGACACGAGTCGGTGACTTGGTTCAGCTCATTTATTAGGGTAAGACACAAGTGGGGAGAGTGGGGAAGAAGCGCGGCTTAAAAGCACTTTCTGCTGAGTGCTGCGGCCAATCGGGTCGTTTTGAATCGCCCGCGATCGGCTCAGCCAATCGCGGTTGATTCCGAATGACCAATCAGTGCCGCGCACTCAGCCAATCCGGTGGCCGTGTGCTTTAGCCAATCCGGGCTGCCGGATTTCGAGTATTCAAATGTCTGTACAGAACACTATCTATATAGCAGGTGCTTTGTTTTTAATACTACTTGCATTTTTTTTTCCCCTGATGACTTCACCATGGTGTCATTCCTAAAAATTGGCAGGTTACTCCAGTTCAGCTGACTCTCACTGCGATACCTGCTCAGGCTTTCTATTTGTAAATAAACAATAAGTATTACAGAAATGTCTAGCTCCTTTCTCTCGTATACAAGGGAAACACTTCTAAATCTTTCATTCTGCATTAAATGCAGCATTTGTCTAATCAGATAGAATTGACCTTCTTCAGTCTCAAGAGACTATGGTGTCATGCTCTGAAAAGAGGTCCTAAAAGAGCCACTAGTGTGGCTAAAACTCTGTCAAGGACCTTGGAGTACTCATCTCTAATGATCTAAGTGCTAGAGCCCACTCTAACTACATAGCCAAAAAGGTATTAAGAGTTGTTAACCTAATCCTGCGTAGCTTTTTCTCCGGTAATATCACATTACTAACTAGAGCGTACAAAACATTTGCTAGACCAATACTTGAATACAGCTCATCAATCTGGAACCGCATTATGTATCTGACATTAACACAGTTGAGAAAATCCAGAAATAGTTCACAAGAAGAGTTCTCCACTCCTCTACTCATTGCAGAATACCTTATGCCACCAGACTTGAAACTGTAGACCTAGAAAACCTAGAACTATGCTGCCTTTGGTCCAATCTAAGTATAGTACATAAAATTATATATTGCAATGCCCTACCTGTCAATGAATACTACAGCTTCAACCATAACAATACAAGAGCACACAATAGATACAAACTCAAAGTTAACTGCACCAAACTTGATTGCAGGAAATACGACTTCAGCAACAGAGTGGTCGATGTCTGGAATACTCTACCTGACTCTGTGGTTTCTTCCCCAAACCCCCAAAACTTTAACCTTAGACTGTCTACTATTGACCTCGCCCCTTTCCTAAGAGGTCTGTAGGGGCGTGCATAAGCGCACCAACATGCCTACCGTCCCTGTCCTATTGTTTCTTTTATTTTTCTTCTACGTATCCATTTCATGTATTCATAATCATGCTTATACTTATACCTGTTATCTTATAATCACATGACAAAAATAAAATAAATAAATAAAATAAAAAGTCCAATTCGAGAGGGACAATCCCTTCCACACTGAGGACAGATACGGCCTGTCCCCTGTCCAGACCCTGGATTTTGCTGGTTCTGGGACTGCCTCTTTGCCTCAGCCTGCTGAATGAGTGTCTCTTCTTCAAATTGTACAAGCCATGCTGTGTCTTTAGCCTCCAAGCTGAACGATCAGAGATCAAGGTTTCCCAGCTGTTGACGTCCATTCCCAAGGCCTTTAGATCCCTTTTGCAGATATCCTTATATCGCAGCTGTGGTCTCCCTCCAAGGCGCTTTTCCCTGCACTAATTCTCCATACAGGAGATCTTTCGGAATCTGCTCATCAGCCATCCTAACGACATGCCCAAGCCAGCGTTGACGTCGCTGTTTTAGTAGTATATACATGCTAGAAATTCCAGCACGTTCCAAGACTGCACTGTTTGGAACTTTGTCATGCCAAGAATACGTTGGAGACAGCACATATGTTCCACTTTCTCTCCTGCCATGCATAAAGGGCCCAAGGTTTACTGCAGTATTCAAAAGTGTGCTCAAGACACAGGCTCTATAGACCCGAATCTTTGCATGTTCCGTCAGCTTCTTATTAAGCCATACTCTCTTTGTAAGTCTGGAAAATGTGGTGGCCGCTTTACCGATACATCTATTTAGCTCAGTGTGTAAAGATAGGATGTCTTATCAGATGTTCTCCAGATATGTCAGTCTGCACCCCACAATTTTTTTTTTTAATTTCAGAGGCAAGGTGAATAACATCACCTTTGTTGCCATTTTGCCAGTCGAGATCTAAATCTAAGAATTGCGCATGGTGTGCAAGGTTCATGGACCACAAATAGACTTTTTCCAGGTTCCATATACAAAGCCTGGAACAGAAAGAGATTTCAGTCCTATTTCAGACCTCAAGAGCTATCAATTTAGTACAGGGAGTCCTCAACTTATGGCCACGATCGGGACTAGAACGCCCTTCTTTTTTTTCTCTTTTGTCTTTGGATTTAATAGTTTTGCCCCAAATGGCACTCCATAGCTGTGTTGGCGTACCTATGGCATGCGTGTTGTTGGGCATCTGGCACGCATGCACGGAGGGTGCGCGGGAGACACGCATGCGCAGAGACACACAGCACATGGGGGGGTTGCGCACGCATGCACAGGGGGTGGGGGGGCAGCATGCATTGCCTTTTAGGTGCTGGCATGCAAGTGCGAGCGCATGAGCAATTATCGGCACGGGAGCCGAAAAAGGTTAGCCACCACTGCTCTATAGTCAACATCTCCATAGTTACAGTCAGTATTACAGTGTGTCTTAAATTACCTTTATCTCTCTTTTTGTAAAGTTTACCAATTAACCACATACTTTAATAATAAACAAAAAACATTCCCATGAAGGTCTGGTTCATTTATCTCATTTCATTACAATTTGTTCAAAAGCATTTTCATCAAAAATAAAATTCAAAATAAAAGTCCCTTTTATTCATTTTAAATTTCCTTACATCAATTAAGAATTACATCAATTAACAATTAATTACATCAATTAACTAATGATTAATAATTCATTGTTAAGCTTTTTGCCAAGCATTGTTAAAACTTTTTTTCTTTATTCCTTTGTAATTCAGAAAAAAATAATTAACTCACCAAGTGGAATTTTCTTCTGCCATTAAGAAAATCTCTCCTTAGCTATAAACTAATTACAGGTAAACCTTGATTTATGATCATAATTGAACCTGGAATTATGTTTGTAAGTCACTATGCTTGTGAGTTGAGGCATCACTGACTCAACACATGACTAGGCAAATGTGGCAAACGTTTTGCAACATTTTTTTGCTTTTATTGTTAACCAAATACATTTTCCCAGTGGATATCTTTTGCTGGAAGCTGGCAGCAAATACTGGAAACTGGGGCGGAGGAGGCGGCAAATTATGGTCATGTGACTGTAAATGGCCATCAAGATGAGCCATTTGCCAAGTGCCCAAAATATGATTGCATCACTGCTGGAGGGGTAACTTCAAAAATGGGTTATAAGTAGTTCTGGGGAGGTCCATTGTAATTTTGTTAAGTAACTGATCATAAGTTGAGAACTACATGGGCATCCCAAAATGGTTAAGGAAGAAGGCTAGTGTTGGCTAATCTTTTTGGGCTCCCGTGCTAAAAATTGTGCGGATGCTGCTTCATGCGCACTCACATGCCAGTACCCAGAAGGCAATGCGCACACACAACCACTGCGCATGCACAGGCAATCTCTCCCCCGTCTTCCCTTTACCTGCACTGTGCCTCACAGCTGATTTTCAGCTGGTTTGTGGCCTTTTTCGGCCTCCCAGAGGCTTGAAAAAAGCCTCCGCAGGCCGAATAGGCCCTTTACATCACTTCCGGTATTACAGGAAGTGATGAAGCGCTTCTATTCATCCTGCGGTAGCTTTTTTCAAGTCTCTGGGAGGGCGAAAAAGGCCCCAAACCAGGCCTCACAGCTGATTTTTGGCTGGTTTGTAGCTAGCCTTTACAGGCCGAATAGGCCCGTTCCGTCACTTCCGGTATTACAGGAAGTGACAAAATGGGCCTATTCGGCTTGCAGAGGCTTTTTTCAAGCCTCTGGGAGGCTGGAAAAGGCCTCAAACCAGCTGAAAATCAGCTATGAGGCATGCATATGTGCAGTGAGGTAAGTTTGCCCGCAGCTCGTGTGCTGACACAAATGGCTCTGCATGCCACCTGTGGCGTGCATGCATAGGTCATGGGCCTATACAAACTTTATGTCCCTATAGGCTGCATTAGGGCTATGAGCTTGATTAGAATCCCTTGACTTCAAGCCATTCAACTCATGAACCAACTGCAAACACTGTTGCACTGTTCTCCTAATGTTACAAAGGGATCCTCCTCGTAATTTAAAGTCATTATTGCCAAAAATAATCAGGAATCTTTTTAATGGAAAAATGAACATTACTAAGATGTTGCTTGCATAGTTATCCAGTCTCAGATATTTTCAGTGAATGCACAACTTGAAAATCCTCACAGAAAGATCAGTAAACTTCTTTTATATCCCTAATGGAATTGTCAAGTGTGAAAGATCAGGACCACAAGGGAAGTTCCAATTATACTGGTTTATTATTAATCATAGCCTGTGCACAGGAATCTACCCACTAAGGATTAACACTTTCTTGGTGTTAGAAATGGATCAACAGAATTCAAGAAAGGTTGGGCTTAAGTCTGTTTGTGGCTACGTAGAGATTCTAGGCCAGTGGTGGCTAATCTTTTTGGGCTCCTGTGCCAAAAATTGTGCGCACATTTGCTCTTGCACGCTCGCATGCCAGCACCCAGAAGGCAATGCGTGCCCCTCCATGCCCCCTGCGCATGCACGCGCATTCCCCCCTTCCACCCACTCCCTAACCTGCACTGAGCCTCCCAGCTGATTTCTGGCCGAAAAAGGCCTCCCAGAGGCTGGATGAAAGCTTCTGCAGGCCGAAAAGTAGGCCCGTTTCATCACTTCCAGTAGGACGTGACAAAACGGGCCTATTTTTCAGGCTTTTTTCAGGCTTTCTTCAAGTCTCTGAAAGGTCGAAAAAGGCCTCAAACAGGCCAAAAATCAGCTGGGAGGGGCACACATGTGCAATGAGGTAAGTTTGCCTGCGGCTCGAGTGCCGGCACAAATGGTTTTGTGTGCTACCTGTGGCACGCCATCACGACTCTAGGCTGATTCCTCTTTTGACTCCACCTCCAAGTCCTTCCACTCCTTTTCCCACAGGTACTCAAGGTGCTGGGATATATAGAATTATTCATCCAACATATGCGCCAGATATGGTTGAAGAGTGAATCCATTAAGAGGAATTTATAGGCTTCCTAACACAGGTAGTCCTCACTTAATGATGATAATTGGGAAAGGAATTTGCATCATTAAGCAAATGTGTGTGATATCATGTGACTGTCCCACCTAGAGACAAGAGTTCTGTCTATATGCATTGCAAAGATTGTTTGGAGGTGGAAGATACTTCCAAAGTAATCTATCAGATCCCTTGCATGGATTGCTCCTGTGACTCTGTAGGACAAACGGGGAGGAAGCGAACCACCAGATTGCAAGAACACAAGTGAGTGGTCAGACGAGGAGACCTGAACTCATTGGTATCCTCACTGTGCAATAAACAAGGACACACATTTAATTTTGCAGCTACTAAGATTGTTGGCTGATAGCCAGGGAAATGATTGATGCCTGGGAAAGAGGCTTAGTTAACGGGAGTGCCGAATAACTACCAGTTTATCAAATACTTAGGAGCCAAGGACTTGGCAGCACAAGGAAACGTCAGCCAATTGCCAGCCATCAACATACCAGTAGGAAGGCACCACATAAATATGACTCACAGAACAGCACAGAACATGGGAGAAATTCCCTGAAGATGGGCTCTCTGGCATGAGTCTGAAAGCTCAGAAGAGTGAACCTCTGGTCCCAGTGATGAACCCAAATTTGATCTCGCATCATTATCTTGGGAAAAGTACATTTGCTTTCATTTCTGAGTTCTGTCTGGACTTCCTGCTTTTTCTTTGAAGATGTTTCCTTTCTTATTGAAAAAGCTTCTTCAGCTTTGAAAAAGCACCTTTGGGCCTGTTCTGACCAAGGCTTCCTAGACCATAATTACGCACACGCTTATTTGAAAACCAAGTCTTATTTTATTGCAGTGCTGGGAATTGTTTTCATTCCTCGCCGGTAATGAATCTCAAACAGATAATCTCGAGATAAGTACCCACCTTTCTTTCCTGTGAAGTGCTGCCAATAACAGAAGTGTCAAATGAACTAGAAAAAAAAAACCAACCAAAGTACAAAGAGCTTCAAGAATGAATCTGAACAGAACAAACGACTTTGCTTCCTGCAAAGGTTTCATCATCTTTGCCTGTACTTTATAACCTTATGGGAGGGGCAATCACCTCCCAGCCTTACTCCCAAGTCACCCCTTTTGTTTCTGCTGCTCTCGCCTTCCAGCAGCTCTGCTCATATGCACACTGGTAAGAGGCTCCCCTGGGTCCTCTGCGTCGCTGCTGCCAGACTACGAAGGCTCTGGAGGCAGCACCCCACTCCTAGATGGTCCTGGTCTCATTGGTGCATTGGATTCAGGACCCTCGTCCGAGTCCTCCCCAGACTCCCGGACTGATCCCCTTTCTTCCCCATTGTCCAATTCTGCTGACATCTGCACAGGCTGCCGGTGAATCACAGCAGGGACAACCATGACCTGGATGACTGGGAATCTCCGCAGACAAGTTTTGGAGACCCTTGCTTTACATGTACAAATGCATAGCGATCTTGGTTGGAGCTATTTTGAACACCTGTAGCTTTCTAGCGAATTAAAACAGTGTTGGATCCATTTTGGGGCAGCCATTGCAAATTCAGCCCTCAGAAATTTCTCAAGATTCTGCCTGAATCTTTCTCTCCCCTCTGCTGTAATTGCACCATGATTAATTGCAGCAAAAGTGTTAGGATGTTTGTGCACACTCGGACATACAGACTCTGCAAGATTTCCTCAGAAGCTGCGGCCATCTCATCTGCTGTTGCCCCTGGCAAAAATCAATAGGCATTTTAGTGGTGTTTATTTGCCCTAGTTTATTTCTGCTTTCTTTCTTTTTTTTTTTTTTGAAAGAAGTGAGCACTTCTCAAATCTTCTGTACATCCTCTCCTTATGGGGGAGAGGATTTATTTGAGCCAGCAATATATCATTATTGTGGTTGGTCGCACAAAGTCCAGGATGTGATGTGGCAGGAGCTTGTCTGTGTGAATTGCAGAGTCATTTCATTTTCTATTATTTTGTCTTATTATCTGGTCCCAGCAGTTCTTGCCTGCAGAAAAATGGTATTTCTTCAAGATAATCCAATGGTTCCTTGTTGCTACTTTGTCATGCTGTCGTTGAGGTCAGTTTGTGCAATTTTCTTGCAGCTGCTACCCTGTTTTCCTGAAAATGTGACCTACCCTGAAAGTAACTCCTAGCTTGACTTTTACACGTGCGCCCAATATAAGCCCTACCTCCCAAAATAAGCCCTAATTAAGATCCCACCCACCCCAGAGTACACAGGTAAAAATTAAGCTATTGGAGGGGGGTGGAGCTGCCCTACTACTTACCTTTGGACAGTTGTAGCCAGGCCTCGCACACCCCGACACCTTCCTTGCTGGCCCATTTCTTCTGCAGCTGACAAGGCTGGCAAGACTTTCTTGAAGGCCTCTAGCTGATAAGCAAGCTCCGGATCGATCCGATCTCTGTTATCGGCAGCAGAGGCCTTCAGGAAAGTCTTGTCAGCCACAGAAGTAGAAGTTCCTGAAGTTCTGACAGTGAAAAGGAGGCCGGGGCGACGCACACAAGTGAGGTTAGTCAGTGGATGACACCCCCCCAAAATAAGACCTGGTGCCTCTTTTGGTGGCCAAAAAATATATGATAAAACAGGGTCTTATTTTCGGGGAAACAGTAACTAGATGGCCCACTGCTTCTTCAGCTCTTTGGCAGGGGTGTATTTGCTGTCTCTTACTGTCTTAATTCTAGCTTCATATGCATTCGTTCCACCCCGCCACCTATCCTTCTTCATATCATTGTAGGGGGGAAACCTTCCCTCTTGATACAGGCAGTCCTCAGTTTACAACTGTTCATTTAGTGAACATTCGAAATCACAACAGCACGGAAAAAAGTGACCTTTGACTATTTTTCACACTTATAACTATTGCAGCATTTCCATGATCACGTGATTTACATTCAGAGGCTTGACAACTGGTTCATATTTATGACGGTTGCAGTGTCCTGGGGTCATATAACCATCTTTTGTGATCTTTCTGACAAGCAAAATGAATGGGGAAACCAGATTCACTTAACAACCATGTTACTAATTTAACAACAGCAGTGATTCACTTAATAAACGTGGCAAGAAAAGTCGTAAAATGGGGCAAAACTCACTTAACAAATTTCTCACTTAGCAACATGAATTCTGGGCTCAATTGTGATCCATAAATCGAGGACTGCCTGTACCGTTGAAAATAATATTGTATTACAGTTGAATTTATGTGGCTGTTTTAAAACCATGTCCTATATGAGTGATGGCTAACCTTTTCGGCATTGAGTGCCCAAAGCACGTGCGTGTATGTACGCGCACCCCCAAAATGCAATGCGCGCATGTCCCCCGTGCATGCGCCCTGCCCTTAGTGCATGCACGGGAGATACCCAAAGGTCAGCTGGCTAGCAGGAGGCTTGTGCGCATGCGTGGCAGAGTTTAGCTGGGGCAACAGTTTGCATGTCCACAGAGGGGGCTCTTGCCAAAGGTTCGCCATCGTCCTATATTGTAGTACAAAAAGAAATCTGATATTTCCACTTCGTGCAAAGGCTGTACATTCATTCAACTATAGTAATAAAGTTTTTAATATTTTATTTTAAAAGAGCACAAGTTGAATGAACAGGTACAGCTGCAGGAAGGATTGTTCAAGATGTGTTTCTGTAGAAACAGTATAATAAATATTATTCTGTTTCTGCAGAAAAACAGACTGAAGAATCCTTTCTACACCTGTTGAAATTCACACAAAAAACCCTCAATGTGCTTTTTAAGATATCAGGTATATAGAGAGAAAGAAAGAGATAATGTTATAGAAGTATACATATATTCACATATACATATATTCACATAGTCCTCAACTTACAACAGTTCATTTAGTGACTGTTTGGAGTTATAACAGCGTGGAAAAAAAAGTAACTGATATAACCGTTTTTCACACTTATGACCGTTGCAGCATCCCCATCGCCCTGTGATTTATATTTAGATGTTTGACAGCTGACTCACATTTATGATGGTTGCAGTGTCCTGGGGTCGCACGATCCCCTTTTGCAACCTTCTGACAAGTGAAGTCCATGGGGAAGCCAGATTCACTTAACAACAGTGTTACTAGTTTAAGAACTGCGGTGATTCACTTAACAAAAATAGCAAGAAGAGTCGTAAAAAAGAACAAAACTCACTTAACAAATTTCTCAGCAGCATAAATTTTGGGCTCCATTGTGGTCGTAAGTTGAGGAGTACCTGTGCACCTACCCTTCTGCTTTGCTGCACAGCTGACACCCCAACCTTCACATTTGCAGAGACTGAGGATGCAAATAAATGCATATCATTTTTCTTTCATAACCAGTCAAGCTTTCTAGTCAGTGGTGGAATTCAAAATATTTTTCTGCCAGTTCTGTGGGTGCACGCTTCACGGAGCGTTCTAAAACAGGCAATTTTAAGCATGAAAACTTACCTTACCGTCAGCGCTGGTGAGTAAAACATCTGAGGCGCGGCAGAATGGGTAGGTGGCCCCATCCTTTCCTGTACTATATTTCCTTTGTTTGTAGCTCAGCTGATAGGCACGGCAGAACGGATTGCCGTGCCTATCAGCTGAGCTACAAACAAAGGAAATATAGGACAGGAAATGGCAAGGGCGGGTGAGCGCGGCCAACTGCTGCTACCAGATCGCTCGAACCGGCAGCATACCACCAGTGTTTCTAGTATCTCAACACCTACCCATATCAACAAAACCTTTCATACATTCATCCCTGATCAGAAACACTTTCTTTGTGTCAGCTTTGGAAGCCATATTGAGACCAGATGCTCCCACGCAGTCACATTTTGCGCCTGGGAAATTGGGAGGGGAGGATTTCTTGGAGTATATGTAGTTAGACATAATAACATTCTTTTTCTAATTCAAGGTCATGTTATATCTGCACCTGGGTGAGGGGAAGTCTCAAATTGGGACGAATGGGCATGTGATGTGATGATGGGTGGAGCGGTGGATTTGTAGTTTTTATTTATTGCAAGGAAATCCGAAACTTTCAGATTCAGGATTCCCCAGTTGTGCCTGTTTACTATCCAAAATAAAAAGAACTTTTAAGAAGATGTCTGCCTTGGAGTTACTGGTTGTATAATTTAAAGAAAAAATATTCCTTGCCAATGGCATCAACAGTACTGGTAATCCTCGACGTACGACCACAATGGAGCCCAACATTTATGTTGCTAAGCGAGACAGTGCTTAAGTGAATTTTGTCCCGTTTTAACGGCCTTTCTTGCCACAGTCGTTAAGTGTAATCACTGCAGTTGAGTAAGTTAGTCACCTGGTCGTTAAATGAATCTGGCTTCCCCATGGAATTTGCTTGTCAGAAGGTCTCAAAAGGGGATTACATGACCCCGGGACACGGCAACCGTCATAAATATGAGTCAGTTGCCAAGCTTCCAAATTTTGCCCCTGTGACTATGAGGATGGTCGGTGTGAAAAATGGTCATAAATCACTTTTTTTTTATAATGGCACATTTTTCAGTGCCGTTATAACTTCAAACTGCCACTAAGTGAAGTGTTACAAGTTGAGGATTACCTGTACAGTTGTAGCAAAGGGGCTGCCCTAATTTTTATCTGCTTTGTGTCCGAGTTCCGGCTGTCTCCTTTGCCTCCTTTGCCTTGACCTCTTCAACTGCTGGTCCTGCGCCTGGAACGAATACTCAATCAACATTTGCGATAGAAAAACTCTGATTAATCTGTGCCTGACGACGGGGCTCTTATCCTGGTTTCAGAGTAATTGTTTTCCGCCTCTGCGGTCTCTGCTCCTTACATTTCACTGCATATTTATTAGGCTCTCTCTGCCGAGGCCATCTCCGGCTGCATTAAACCAATTTACTGTAGCTCTGAAACGCCTGACCTTCGCTCGGCCGGCCCCATCCTTTCTAAACCCGGTATCCGTCCCAGGGCTGCCGAGGATTCTTCTGCTGAATCCTGCTTGGGTTGGCAAAGAAATCAATTATTTCTCCTTAATCACTGAAGGTCATTTCTGTACCGGTAGACTGAGCTATTGGTCTGCCCGCTTCTTTTCCTGGCAACTCGCCAATCTTTTAAAAAAAACCCAACATGAATAGTAATTGTACTTAGACTTATCTATCGCTTCGTAGTGCTTTTTACAGCCCTTTCTAAGCGGGTTTACAGAATCAACTTATTGCCCCCAACAATCTGGGTCCTCATTTTACCCGCCTGGGAAGGATGGAAGGCTGTCTGAGTCAATGGAACGACTTGCCTCCAGAAGTTTTGAATGCTCCAACATTGGAAGTTTTTGAGAAGAGATTGGACAACCGTTTGTCTGAAATGGTGTAGGATTTCCTGCCTAGGCAGGGAGTTGGTCTTGATGATCTCCAAGGTCCCTTCCAAATCTGTTGTTCTATTCTATTCTACTCTACTCTACTCTACCCTTATTCTATTCTATACCATGCCACACCACACCATTATGTATGAATGAATGTACGTATGTATGTATGTATGTATATGTATATAGCATAGGTATATATGTGCGCATGTATGCCTTGTCCTGTCCTGTCCTATATTATAGTATACCACACTATGCTACACTATACTATCTTAACATCACCAATTGTAATTTCAGGACTACAAAAATTAAGTAACAACCACAGAGTCCTTGGTGCTCTTTGTGCTTGGTTGTTCATTTGCAGATATTACTCGACTAAGTAACATCATCGGTGCTAAGGCATGTGGGTTTTCCTCCTGTTTTTAAAACAAGTTAGCATCTCAGACATTCAGGTTGAAATTCGGCCATTCCTGATAGCTTGCTTTTCTCTATAGGCTGGATGAGGATAATTTAATAGAAAAACATTGAACAATGTTTGGTTTATGCTTGCCATCCACCGGGGTAGACAACACAATCCACATATGGATTTTCCATCTGGGTAGTAGCTAAGCCTTACCTGAATGGGTCAACTCTTTCCACAGAAAACTACTCTCCTTAAGTCAATATTGGGAAACGGCTGTTTTTCTTCAGCCAAAGTGTAATGATTTAAATTTATGATGTCATCTTCATGCACCTTAGACTATCATGCGAAAGGCAACTTACTTAGCCCTTACTGTGGAAACAGGTTTATATATCTGAGTGCATAATTCAACCATATCGATTTCGGTGGCCGCCACCTGCTTTTTAGATCTGTACTTCTGTCTGTTCCAGTTGCCCCCTGAAAACACCTACGTTCAAGGGTGGAATTCTACCGATTTGGACTGGTTCTATAGAACTGGTTGCTATAATTCTGTGCAGATCGGAGAACCGGCAAATGGTGCCCCTGGCTGGCCCCGCCCCTCTCCATCTGCCTCTCCCCTCCCCGCCCAGTCAGTCCTTATCGTGCATGCCCCACATCGCTGATTGCATTCTCCCTTGCTCAGACACTCCTTAAGGTATTTCTTTTTTTCTCCTGCTGACGATCAGCTGTTCCGATGATCAGCTGTGCTGGGATCCCCCTCCTTGTCTTACTGCTTCATCCAGGAGGCTTCCCTGAGGCCCAGGAGGCCAAAAGGGGTACGTGGGGGAGGGTACTGCAAAAAAATGCCATGCCCACTCAGTCATATGGCCACACCCACCTAGCCACTCCCACAGAACCGGTTGTTAAAAAATTGGAATCCCACCTCTGCCTACCCTTCAGTGCTATGTTGTCCTACACAATTTCTTAAATCTCCTGAGGAAAAGGGACATTTCTTTGTGGGTCACTGTTTGGAAAAAGAAACGGCTGCTCTGAAACATAATAACGCTAAACGTTCCCGTTCCACTTTCCACAATTCTGCGGAGATCGAGCGGGGAAGAGAGAATGCGAGGCCATTCACACCTGCAAAGGTTCGGGTGCCCTTTTAAAGAACCGGTTTGGTGTATAGCGGTTAAGCTGTTGGCCTAGAAACCAGGGTGTTTTAGTTCTGCCTCAGCCAGCTGGGTTTACTTTGGGCCAGTCGCTCCCTCTCAGCCTGACCCACCTCACAGGTTTATTATTGAGGGGAAAGTAGGACGAGGAAGAAGTATTAAGTACGCTCACCGCCTTGAGAGATTTACAAAATGCAGGTGATCCTGACTTGTGTACTTCAATTCCCCAAATTCAATTCTGGGAGTTGAAGTCCACAAGTCATAAAAGGCTACACCGAATTTGGTGGGCTGAAGGCAGAAGGCGGTGTGGTGCCAGTGGACATTAAAATGGCTCCAAACATGTCTCCAGGTGCCCATTGGGATGGGCTGGTCCCCGCTTCAGTTTCGCTTTGAGGTTCTTTGCATTATTACTAAAATAAAGCCCAGCAAACTTTAGCATCTTACTGATTTATGGTGAGGTCTTTGAAGCCCAGGTCTCACTGGGATTGGAGACAGCATTCTGGGCTGCTGCTATGCACCTTCTGGGACATTCTGGATTGCTGTTTGTCTGAAATGGTATAGACTCAGCCTACTGCTTGAGCAGGAGGTTGGGTTAGAAGACCTCTAAAAACCCTTCCAACTCTTATTTCGTTAATTTGTTGGGGGTTGAGCAATCCTGATATTAGATGGGCAAAAGGATTCCTCTTCCTCCTGCTCCTCCTCCTTTTCTTCCTCCTCCTCCTCCTCCCCTTCCTCCTCCTCCTCCTCTTCTTCTTCCTTCTCCTTTCCCTCTTCCCCCTCCTCTTCCTCCTCCACCCCTTTCCCATCCTCCCTTTCCCCTCCCTCTTGCCCTTCCCCCATTCCTCCCCAATGCTCCATTTGTGGGGGCAGTGCAGCCCATATTCTCTTCATATGCAAAAGGGATTTAGCAGTTCTGATCCTCCCACTAAGAAATTGTCTGATCTAATATAATCACTCCTGTTCCCTGAATGGATTAGAGGATTTAGTGTCCTGTTTGACTTTGTTCGGGCAGGAGACTGGGAGATCAAACAACTTTTCAGGGTTCTGAAAACATATATAAAAGATTGTAACGTATCATGTAGGAGGAAGGATATTTGGTCTACCCTGTTAAAGTTGCAGAAGCCCAGGAACTTATATATTCGGAATTGTAGATAAAACATATACAGGTTAGTCCTTGACTTATAAACCATCCGTTGAGTTATGGTTTGAAGTTACAATGGCAGTGAAAAAAGTGATTTACAAGTCCTTGCACTTGCGACCATCACAGCATCCCCACTGGGGAATGCGGGAAGCTGGGTTTGCTTAACAACTACATGATTCACTTAACAACTGCTGCAGTGATTTGCTTAACAACCATCAGTACGGCAGGGACCTCATAACTGGAGGTCCAATTCAGCTACCCAGACAATCATCTCTGGCGTTTCTTCGTTGTAGATCTTCTAAAGAACCAGAGGACTTGCCTTGTGGACAATCTTGTACAATATGCTTCACAGTTTGCGTATTAGCTCCACAATTGCAATGAGGGAGATCTTTTGCCTCCAGAAGTTGTGGGAGCTTCATCACTGGAAGCTTTCAAGAAGAGACTGGGCTGCCATCTTGTCAAAAATGGTGTCGGGTCTGCTTGGGCAGGGGTTCGGACTAGATGACCTACAAGGTCCCTTCCAACTCTGTATCTGCATTATGTGGTATTATTACAGGGGTGTCAAACTCAAGGCTCGTGGACTGGATGCGGCCCGGGTGGTGCTTAGATCTGGCCCGTGGGCCCACCCTGGAAACAGTGAAGGGCCGGCCCACAGTACCTCTGCCAGCAAAAACGGAGCTCCCAGGCTCCGTTTTTGGCCATGATGGCCTCCTGTGACCCTGTGCCAGTGAAAATGGAGCTTGGGGAGGCCGTGTGCGGCCTGCCCAGGCTCTGTTTTGGATTGTGACGGCCTCCTGAAGCCCTCCGCCAGCAAAAACAACGCATGGGGAGGCTGCAATAGTTTTTGCTGGCAGCGGGCTCCAGCAGGTCGTTGTGCCAAAAATGGAGCCTCAGTGAGTGACATCAAGCTGTCCATGCCCACCTGGCCATCCCACCCCTGAGGTCAAACATAACCCTGAGGCAGCCGTCAATGATTACTCCACTCCTCAGGTCTCAGTAGAATACCTTATGCTACCAGGCTTGAAATTTTGGACCTGGACAACCTAGAACTATGCTGCCTACGATCTGACCTAAGGTTAGTACACAAAATTGCCTGCTACAACGTCCTACCTGTCAACAACTACTTCAGTTTCAACCACAATAACACATGGGCAAACAACAGATATAAACTCAAAGTAAACCGCTCCAAACTCGATTGCAGAAAATACGACTTCAGCAACAGAGTGGCCAGCGCTTGGAACTCACTACCTGACTCTCTTGTTACATCCTCAAATCCCAAAACTTCAAACTCAAACTGTCTACTGTGGACCTCACCCCTTTCCTAAGAGGTCTGTAAGGAGGCGTGCATAAGCGCACCAGTGTGCCTACCGTCCCTGTCCTACTGTTCCCTTTTATCCATTTATTTATACTCATTATGTATATAATAATATCTGTTTATACTTATATATTTATATCAGAGGTGGTATTCAGCAGGTTCTGACCGGTTCTGAAGAACCAGTAGCGGAAATTTTGAGTAGTTTGGAGAACTGGCAAATACCACCTCTGACTGGAGATTTTAATCCACCAAGCCATGCCCACAGAACTGATAGTAAAAATATATATATATTTAAATAAAGTTTTATTTGGGTTTTCACACATACAAAATACAAGTAAAACATCTTTTTTGAAAATGTCATGGTCCCGGGTTGAACTTCTTTATACAGACACAAAACTCAATTTCATGCTCCTTTTTGTGTTCTACTCCATATCTTATACTATTCTACATTTTCCCTCTCATCTTCTCCCTCCCCTTTTTACCCCCTTGTCTCTCTACTTCTAAATCCCTCTTCTGTTGCTTTCTGATTTTATACTTATTTTTCACTCTATATTTTTTTGTTTTTCCCAATCTTAAACTTTCCATTCTCTTTCCCCCCTTTCCTTCCACCCACCCCACCTAAGATTACTTGTTCATTAAAGATGGCTTCTTCTTTGTCACAATCTTCTTGTTCTGCAGGCATTTCTTGTTGTTTCTCATAATTCCAAATCTCCATTTCTAAAAACTGAAATACGAAGACAAAAGAACCTCTCCCTTCTTGTGCATCTTCTTTGTACATTTTAAGTTCCATTTTCAGTTCTTCTAAAAGTGGAGCCATTTTAAACATTTAAACAACCACCCGATTGATTTTAGTCATTCAAATACAATAACCAAAAATCCAGAAATCATCAAGTAATCCAAATAGTCCCAAGTTATTTCTTCTTATTTCTTTTTTCACTTTCTCTTCCTGGGGTTTTTGTTGCGATATTTCAGTTAAAATGTATCTTTTGGAAGTCTTGTTGAGATTTTGCTGTAAATTCTTTTTAATTCCAGGCAGTCTCCTCCCTTCCAGATCCTGCCCTTTTATTCTTTTTCTCTCCTTTCCTGTTTTCAAAAGCTTTTGATTAGCCAGAAATCTTTATTATCCCTTTGACTTTTTATTTTCAGCATTAAATGCCTGTTAATGTCAAAGTGGATTTTTTTCCAATTTCTTGCTTAAGTCTCTTAGCTGTCAGTATAGGAAAAGAAGAAAAAAAAACCCCAAATCTTTTCCCTTTTCTCTCTCCTTCGAAGCTTAAAAATCTTCTTAGGGAACAATGTTATTTTTTTTTTAATAGTTTCAATTCCAGGGTACCTTATTTGTTGCTTTTGCTGTTTGACCCAGTCAACCAAAACTTTCTCTTCTTCCTCCTGCACATTCTTTTCCGGTCGAGTTCTTCTTTGTGGTGGCCATTTCTGACCACCGCTACAACCGCCTTTGGGAAAGGGAGTAATGGCCAGCTGGGGAGGAGAGATGCGGCTCCCCTCAGAACTGGTAGTAAAAATATTTGAATCCCACCATAGACTATGAGGCAGCTCAAAACCAGGCAGTTTGGTAGAAGGATCGCTGTGTCAGCCCTGAGGTGATCATGGCTGAGGCCATCTTGAAAGCTTATTTCTATGGGTGCATTACTTGGAACTCTGACATACTTGATGAAGGTGGTAGTGGTGATGATGATGATAGCAACTTACTCATCCTATTGTTCCCATCTCATCTTCAGGAATACTGGTAGTCCTCAACTTGCAACCATTCCACTTAGTGACTGTTCAAATTGACAGCAGCACTGAAAAAGTAATGGTCCTCCTACTTGTGACCATCGCGGCATCTCCCAGGTCACTTGGGAGCCAGTATGTATTTATGACGGTTCCAGCATCCCAAGATCACCACTTGTGACCTTCCCCTGAAGCTTCCAACACGCAAAATCAATGGGGAAAAGCCAGATTCGCTTAACGAATTGCATGATTCACTTAACAACTGCATTGATATGCATCGATAACAACTGTGGTAAAGATGTCATAACATTGAGTGCAGCTCACTTAACAACCTCCTTGCTTAGCAACATAGATTCTGGTCTCAATTGTGGCCATAAATTGAGGCCATAAATTGAACTTCCTTTTTATTAGAGATCAGATTGTAAATAAGACTTGTTTTTCTTTAAGCAATTATTGACTCTAGCCTGGTTTTGTTTATGGACTAGCAGTTTTAAGGGTTTTTATCATTTGTGGGGTTTTTCGCCGTCTTTAGCATCCGTTCTCTTTGATGCTTTTAACTTGTTTACATTTATGTAAACAGTCTTGGTCTTTTGATGAAAAGGAAAAGCAGGAAAAAATATTGTAAAATGTTATACAGGATGCCATTCTTCATGCTAAATACTTCTGGTCTTTCCAACTTGAGCCAACGTGTAGTCAACGGTATTGGAAATAAATGAGTAAAATTAGAAGTAAACCAGGGACTCATTTCAATCACATTTCTTGATTGCTCTTTTTAAAATGAAATTTAGGCCTTAAAGAAGTGTGTGAGCTGTGCTGAATCGGAGTTCGAGAAGAATGAATGAAAACCTCTTTCTTTCCCAGAGTTTTGCAACGATCCAGTTTGAGAAGCTGATCATTTGATTCTTTTATTAACTTGTTTTAGTGTGGATTGAGCTTGCAGGTGGATATAACACTAGGTTTTCTTATTTTATGAGGTAAGGTCCTTTATGGGCCAACAGAGTGCTCAAATGCAAGCGAGTCAGTCCCATTCATAGAGAGATGGAGATTTTACATCTCCACATTTGAGGTAGGCAGGTAGAAAAATCTTCATGGGTAGATGTGCAACCCATTTATAAAATTGTATTTTTTTTTCCTTATTTTAAATTAAAAGGAACTTTGAAGGGGTGCGCTCATTAAAAAGACTTTCCACTTAAATATTCTGAATAACAGCCAAGGCTCAGTCTTAATTGGCGATGCTGAATATTGATTTTATTAGCAATAGAAAGAAAATAAAGAAGTGTGAAGTTCTGAGCATCTTTGAAGTGAAGGTGAGAGAAGACATGTGAGCAGTACATGCAAAGCTGTTAAGGACCATTCCTGCATCAATCAGCTATAATTGGTTCTCAACTTATGACCATAATTGGAACTGGAATTTCTGTTGCTAAGCAAGGCGGTTGTTAAGTGGAATCCCACTTGATTTTATTATCTTTTTTTGCCACGGTTGTTAAGCAAACCCCTGTTGTTGTTAAGCGAATCAGGTGGTCATTAAGCAAATCTGGCTTCCCCCATTGACTTTGCTTGTTGGAAGTTGGCTGAGAAGGTCACAAAGGAGGGTGATCACATGACCACAGGGCACCTCATCCGACATAGATATATGCCAGTTGCCAAGCGCCCAAATTTGGGTCATGTGACTTGTGGGGATGCCGAGACGGTTGTAAGGGCAAAGGATTGGTTGTAAGTTGCATTTTTGTAACTGCATTGGTCGCTAAATGAATGGTTACGAGTTGAGGATTGCCTGTAATAACTAGTTCTTTGAGTTAAAACTACTGCTTCCCATATAACTCTACAGCTTGACTCACTTGCTTGAATCATCTAAAGTTGCTCCCTCGCCGTTTTAATGCGCTGCACCAAGTTTGCTCCTGATTTTCTCTTTCTCACCTGCCAGAATCTTATCAGCATCTCCCATGCATTCATATTTCTGCCTTGGCAAGGGGCTGATTCACAAAGAGGAGCTTGATAATTACACTACTTATATTTTATAAGGCTGCCTAATTTCCACCGCCATCCTGAAAGGGCAGGACAGCTCAACCCGGAGATAAATTGCGCCACCAAAAACAGCCATGAAACACAGTTCCACAGTTGATATGGCTGAATAAAGTTACACCCTGAACTGGAAATCATGAAACCTACTTATCAGATGAGGGAAAGTGACTCTCTGGGGTAAGAGTTCAGTCCTGGTTGTCATTTCTCAACCGTGGCAACTTGGCAACGAGATGTGTGGACTTCAACTCCCAGAATTCCCCAGCCAGCAACCAGAGTTGAAATCAAAGTTTGAAAACACTGGTCCAGACAGATGGAGGGAATTTTTTTCAAGCCACCTAATCGTTAATCAGAAAAACTGTAATATACACCGTCTGGCCATTTCCATGGTGCTTCCAAACCAAGCAGAAATCAGCTGAACCAGCAGAAGTTGCTTCTGCTAAGGTGTTACCTGAAAGAGAGTCAGTGGACTGTTTGATTCAATATTATATATATTGTTTGGAACAGGTGCTCACCACGGGTGGGAGCCAAAGTTTATTTTTAAAAAATGATTTTAAAAATGAAGTGGAGACTCTAGTAAGCGTGCAGAGAAGAGCGACAAAGATGATTAGAGGGCTGGAGGCTAAAACGTTTGAAGAACAATTGCAGGAATTAAGTTCGTCCACTTGAATGAAAAGAAGAAACAGGGGTAACATGATCATGTTCTAATATTTGAGGGGCTGCCACAAAGAAGAGGGAGTCAAGCTATTCTCCAAAGCACCTGTGCATAGGACAGTCAGACAAGCAAAGCCAGATTCACTTAACAACTGTATTGGTTACTTAACAACTGCCGTGATTCACTTAACAAATGGGCCAAGAAAGGTCTTAAAATTGGCAGCAGGGGGGGAAACACGGGGACTTAACTGTCTTGCTTGGCAACATAAATTTTGGCTCAGTTGTGGCCATAAGTCAAGGACGACCTATACTCTCACCTTACCCTACTTCCTATGTATGATTTAAGTAGGGAGATCTCTAGTGGGTTTCACGGATAAAGCTTCTCACGAAACTGGATCTCAGCTTCATTTCTTGTCTTGTTTTAGAATCTTGATAGGGGGAAAGAAATGCTGAGTTTGATTTTTCTTTATTTATATTCACAGCATGCCCTAAACGATCACCTTACCTTTATCCTGGCGCCACTGAGCTGTTACTCCCCCCTCCTCTCTACTAGACCCTCATAGGGGACCCTGTGCAGCAGCCTACAAACAACGTTGCAGGTGTTGGCGGGGGGGCGGCGGAGGGGGGAACCACTGCAAAATGTCTGCATCACGACTAAAAGGGGAATACCGTGTGTTAATGTGTGTATGTATGTGTGTATATATTTATTCATATATATGTGTGTGTGTTTTCATATATGTATGTTAAGTTTTCGCGGGTATTTATATGTATGGTATTCAGCTTTGTTTGGGTATTTTCCCACGTCATTATAGTTGTGCTTTTGAAGTTGTAGCAACGTTTCGGCAGAATCTCATCTGCCATCATCAGGCTTCTGTATAGCGTTCGTCTGTGTAGACGAACATTATACAGAAGTCTGATGATGGCAGAAGAGATTCTGCCGAAACGTTGCTACAACTTTTAAAAGCAACAACTACAGTGACGTGGGAAAATACCCAAACAAAGCTGAATACCACACACACACACACACACACACACACACACACACACACACACACATACATATGAAAAAGAAGGAGGTCTTGATTGTCAGAGAGTTCTCCCCTTAACCCAGCTGCTTAGACATTTTTGGAATATAGTTGAATGCACACAGCAGAAACTGAATACAAGAATTGGAAGACCAGTGAAGCATTCTCCTCTACATCGGGGTTGTTGAACTCAAGACCCCTGAGCTGGATCCAGCCTGCGGTGTGCTTAGATCTGGCCTGTGGGGCTCCCCTGGAAACAGAGAAGAATGGGCCCATGGTACCTGTGTGGGCTCTTCTTCCCGAGCTGCGTTTTCACTGGCAGAGGGTTGCAGGTGGCCGTCGCAGCCGAAAACAGAGCTCAGGAGCCCATTTTTGCTGGCAGAGCTTTTGGGCTGCCACAGGCGCCCCTGACAACAAGTGACCTTAATCCCACCAAGGTCAAACACTACCCTGATGCAGCCCTCAATGAAATTGAGTTGACATCTCTGCTCTACATGGATGGAGGCGGCTGTGGGTTTTTATTATTCCGTGACTTACCGTAACCGAAGGGAGCATTTGCATCCTATTATTGGCTGCCTTAAAGGAAGCTCAGGGGGATGCGGTGGCTCAGTGGGTAAGACGCTGAGCTTGTCGGTCAGAAAGGTTGGCAGTTCAGTGGTTTGAATCCCTAGCACCGTATAACGGAGTGAGCTCCCGTTACTTGTTCCAGCTTCTACCAACCTAGCAGTTCGAAAGCATGTAAAAAATGCAAGTAGAAAAATAGGGACCCCTTTGGTGGGAAGGGAACAGCGTTCAGTGCGCCTTAAGAGCATTTAGTCATGCCGGCCACGTGACCACGGAGACGTCTTTGGACAGCGCTGGTTCTTCAGCTTTGTAACAGAGACGAGCACCGCCCCCTAGAGCTGGGAACTACTAGCACGTATGTGTGAGGGGAACTTTTACCTTTACTTTAAAGGATCACTTGTCACGACCTTCTGACAAACAGTACGGGCTCACATGATGAAGCTACGTTTTGCATTCTGCTTTACATGCCAGAGCAGTTTTCCTTGCTCCATCAAACAAAGCGGTGTGCACCGACCTGGGAACCCAACACCAACTCTCGGTGGCATCGTAAGGAATTCCACAGCCCTCCCAAATCAAAAGTCAAGAGGGGAAACAGACTCACTTAACAACTGTGTTACTAATTTAACCACTGCAGTGATTCACTTAACAAAGGGGGCAAGAAAAGTCATAAAATTGGGCAAAACTCACTTAACAAATGTCTCACTTAGCAACATAAATTCTGGGCTCAATCATGGTCATAAGTACCTGTACTGCAGGCTAACTCTGCCCGCAGTCAGGATTTCGATCCTGACCGGTTCAAGGCTGACTCAGCTTTCCATCCTTCTGAGGTGGGTAAAATGAGGACCCGGATTGTTGGGGGCAAGAAGCTGACTCTGTAAACCCCTTAGAGAGGGCTGGAAAGCACTGGGGAGCGGTATATAAGTCTAAGTACTATTGGGAAGAAAGGAAGGAAGGAAGGAAGGAAGAAAGGAAGGAAGGGGCTGTAAAGCACTGTGAGGCGGTATATATCTAAGTACAGGAAGGAAGGAAGGAAGGAAGGCAGGAAGGAAGGGGCTGTAAAGCACTGTGAGGCGGTATATAAGTCTAA
>NW_020769310.1:691240-706790 GCF_900518735.1 Pseudonaja textilis | reverse complement strand
AGGGAAGGATCCCCGGTGAAGCAGTAAGACAGCGAAGGGGATTCCTGGCACAGTTGATCGTCGGAACAGCTGATCGTTGGGAGGAAAAAAAAAGAAATACCTTAAGGAATGACTGGGCAAGGGAGAACGCAGTCAGCAAAGTCAGGCATACATGCGATGTCACGCGTGCACAATAAGGACTCAGCAAAGTCAGGCATACATGCGATGTCACGCGTGCACAATAAGGACTGACTGAGAGGGGAGGGGCGGAGAGAGGCGGGGCCAGCCAGGGGCACAATTTGCCCGTTCTCCGAACTGCTCAGAATCATAACCGGTTCTATAGAACTGGTCCAAACCAGTAGAACCCCATCCCTGCATCCAAGCCCTATGGCTTTGTTAAGTGAGTCCCCGTGATGCATAGAATGAAGAGGTGGGGCTTCAGTTCAACCATTTGTGGCCACATCCTTCACTTGGTTGACCATTCCCCAATGGCAGATCTTCTTGCCAAGATAGAATAATCTTGGAAACACTGCTGCCTCCTGACTTAAACCAAGGATGGTTCATGGAGCACTGAAGTCAACCGGAATTTCAAGCTTCTTCCATTGGGTTCTTCTATCAGTTCTGGTTCCACCGACTCTTCCAGGAGGAGGAAATGTGGAGACATCAGGTTATTTTTCTCAAAGTCACCAGCTGGTGTATCCCAAGTCGTAGAGTTGGCAAGACCAACCCAGGAAGGGCATCCTCTTTTTCGAAATGACTTTGGGCAGCTTTGATGGCTTAGCCTAATCTCGCGTAGGCATCTTAATTCCCTTATTACTGCCTTGAACCAAGCAGCTTGGAAAGAGAAGGGATTTGTCTTGTCAAAGTCTGTGTCTGCTTGTTGACACAACGAGACAAAGGGAGAGGTTGGAGGATTGGGAGCGTTACCTCTCCCACAGGGCTTGTCACAGTGTCTGAGAACAGCCGATGTGCAACAGGGAGTCATTTTTTGTGCATTTCAATATGTGGAACTTGTCAGAACTGGTAGGATCTCATTGCTTAGGACAATAACTGTGGTGTAGGGCAATGTTTCCCAAGCTTTGCAACCTTTGAGAGGGGTAGGACTTCAACTCCCAGCATTCCATGCTGGCTGGGGAATTCTGGGGGTTGAAGTCCCACCCCTCTTAAAAGTGTTGAGCTTGGGAAACATTGATGTGGAGAACATGGTCACCTTAACAGCAGCATTGGTTGGAAGAGTTATTCAGAGGAATAGAAAAACAGGATGAAGAAGAGTTTTACAAGCTAGGTCTTCTCTAGGATTCTTCTCTATCATGCCCCCCCCCCCCCCCCCCGCTTTGTATCCCTCCAGAGATAAAGATGGGACCCACTTTCTTGGGGTTCTGGAAGCTTCTTAAGGTCTGGCTTTTGCTCCCAGGATGAAATCTAAGGAGCTTCTGCCGTGCATTCCTTCATTGTTGTGATTGTTTGTTTTTTTGTCTGGGCTGCCTCATTTTGTTGTGGTGTTTTTAACAGTTGCAATTCTACATGTGGATGTTGTCAGCCGTCCAGAGTCTCTTGGTCTTGGAGTTAGTAAATAACAATGAGATGCCTTTAATAAATAAGAACAGTGATAATCCTGCGATGATATCTCTTAACGCCATCAAACATCCACATCTGGCTATCCCAGCTCCTTGGAAAGGATTCCCGAGGCAGACAAAAATGCCAAATCCAGTCCGAACATCTGGCTGGCAGTGCGAGGAACCATAATCCTTTAATAAATCATAAATTAACCAACAACAGTAATAGATAATAAGATGCAGCAGTGGTTGTAAGTTTAAGGACTGGTTCTAAGTCACTTTTTTCATACACACACACACACACACACACTATACAAGATAGAGAAAGAGCTAAGCTGGACATGGCTACTCTAGTGAAGAGAACTGGACATGGCTAATCTGGTGAAGAGAAGGATCAGGGGAGACAGGAGAGCAGTCTTCCAATATTTGAGGGGCTGCCACAGAGAGGAAGAAGGGGTCAAGCTATTTTCCAAGGCACCAGAAATCCAGACAAGGAATAATGGATGGAAACTGATCAAGGAGAGATTCAACCTGGAAATAAGGAGAAACTTTCTGACAGTGAGAACAATCAACCAATGCATTGAATAGCTTGCCCTCGGAAGTTATGGGAGAAATGGTGTAGGGTTTCCTGCTTGGGTGGGGGGTTTGGACTAGATGACCTATAAGGTCTCTTCGAACTCTGATTCTTAACCTTGGCATTTGTCAGAAATGATGTAGGGTCTCCCACTTGGGTGGGGAGGTTGGACTAAATTACCTATAAGGTCCCTTTCAACTCTGATTATCTGTTATCTGTTGTTGATACATTTTCGTTCTCCTGAATTTTCCTAATTATTCTGTTAGGACCTGCAGGAGAGGACCTGCCTCTACCCCAATTGTATCACACAGTACGGCTGAATTTGAGAACAGACCTGCCTTCTCCCATTTAATGTACTTGTCTTATTTTTGACATTTCTCCTCATGTGGGTCTATGAGCAGAATTTAACACGCACATATATTATTTGAGTATCCAGTACGTTTCTGGAACACCTGGCAATAGCCCTGCCATTTTGTACCAAGAAAACAACCATTTTATTAGTGGAGGGAGGAGAAGGACTGAATTGCCAGGACGTGGGCCTTCCCATTCATTCGCTCTTACAACAGCTTTCCTCAGGCTTTGCAAACTTTTCGTAGGAACTGCAATTCCCAGAGTTCTCAATCTGGAAAGTCAACCACGGTCCCCACACAACAGAAGGCTATAAAAACAAAAAAAGATGCTTTGGATTATTTTTTAAAAGCCAGTATTTCAATATTTTTGTGTGAATTGGGCTGAATTCCCGCACCCCACCCCGTGTTTAAAACACAGGAACCTCATTATCCTCAAACTTCAAACCAGAATTCAACCTTCTTTAGAGCCTATAAAATAAACTTTTATTTATGAAGCCACCTTCAAGACGGGCTCAAATATTGAATTTGAAACTACCGGTGGATGTTTTACCAGAATAGATTTTCCCTCCTTTGAAAAATAGTTGAATTGTATAAAAAGTTCACTCCTTTTCTGAAAAAGGAATATATAAATCCGGCATCATTGTTGCTGGTGAATACTGCTTCTTTGGCGTCATTTCCTGTCTTGGCAATCACTTCCTTGTTCTAAATTAATCCCGTGGGTTAACCCAGGAAACCCATAACAGGATCTGATGGTTTACATTGTTAGTTTTCTGGGCAGAGCTAGTCTGGATTTCATCAAAACCTCCCTGGGAGCCTTGCAGACTTTTCCCCATGGGAAGTAATAAATAGATTCTATTCAAGAAATTGTCTGAAAATGGTTGATAGAGATGGTCCCCGTGGTAAGCTGGAGTCATCAAAATCAGAATCAATTATGATGCATCGAAAGTCATTTTCTTCAACAATCTGTGTTCCAGCAACAACATCCAGACATTACACTCTATCAAGCATCCGATTTTGATGTAAAAAAGATGATGAGACTCTAGAAAGGGTGCAGAGACTAGCAACGATTAGGGGAGAGGAGGCTAAAACTGGAACTGGGTATGTCTAGTATGATGAAAAGAAGGACTAGGGGTGACATGATAGCAGTGTTCCAATATTTCAGGGGCTGCCACAAAGAAGAGGGGGTCAAGCTGTTCTCCAAAGCACCTGAAGGCAGGACTGGACGCAATGGATGGAAACTAAACAAGGAGAGAAGCAACCCAGAATTAAGGAGAAATTTCCTGACAGTTAGAACAATTAATCAATGGAACAATTTGCCTCCAGAAGTTGTGAATGCTCTAACACTGGAGGTTTTTAAGAAGAGATTGGATAACCATTTGTTTGAAGTGGTGTAGGGTTTCCTGTCTAAAGAGGGGGTTGGACTAGAAGATCTCCAAGGTCCCTTCAACTCAGTTATTCTACTCCACTCTACTCTAGTCTACTCCTATTCCTATTCTAAGCCTTTGAAAATCATAGAACTATATAGGTAGTCTTCTACATATGACTGTAATGGAGCTTCCCATTATAGTTGAATGTTGTGACCATCATAAATCATGTTGGTCACGTGACTGACCCGATTTTTTCCCAAACTTCTTTGAGGTAGTTGTTAAGCGGTTTTAAAGAAACACCATAGTCATTAAACGAAGACTGCTCAAGCAAACTCATTGTCTGCCCGCTTTTGACAAAAATTGGAAGTAATTTCCTATTTTTGACAAAACCGTCATAAAACACAGTTGCATGACCACTGTAAATGGCCATAACTGAGATTGTTTTGCCAACCGTGGGAAGTTGTGGTCACGTGACTGCGGGGGAGGGAAGGCATTGCTATCGAAACATTGGATCTAGATTGCAGTTCTCTTGTTCCACGTAAGTCATAAGTTGAGGACTACATGTAAATGCAATGAAAGACTCTTCAGGAGCAAGGGAAGGGCTTAAGTTGTCTTAAAGTCCAAGCAGCAGTTGAAAAAGAGACACCAAAGTCTTTACTGAGAAGCAGATCAGCATGACACAACAGTCATGCCAACTTCAAACTCATCTCTGAAATCTTTAACTACGCTATAGTGGCAACTGTCTGTAGCTCGGGTGTAAGATGAGGGTGAAGGTTCATTTTTTGATCTTGTGGATAGGTTTCTGAACATTTTGTTACCTGTCTATTTTATTTTCTACTATGTGCTTTTTATTTCCGGGGGGTGGGGAGTGCCTGTCAGCTTTGAAAGCCATATTAGAACCAGAAGCTTCCACAGTGTTGCATTCTTGAGCTTGGACATGTGGGAGGGGGGATTTAATAGAGCGTATCTAGTTAGACATAATAGCTGTCAACTAAAAAGTACTTCTTTGGTGTTTTTAGTTGCCAGCACAAAGGGAATGGGGAAAGTAATGCATTCCTTAAATGCTTCAGATAATTGCTAGGTAGCTGAAGCTGATGCCACGCAAGATTATTACTTATTGCCCAGCATAATTGATGACTCTTAGCTGTGGATGTGTCCCATTGGAGAATATACATCCAGGGGCGGGGGGGGGGGGGGGAAGACCAGCGTCAAGGGTGAAATGAATGATGTGCTTTAGAGTCGGCTGCACCCAGGTAATGCTGACATGGTCACTCCTAATAAATCATATTTTTTTTACTCTGAAAGATGCGACTAGAGACTTACGATTTGAATGGGGGTGGATTTGTCGGAGCCTTGACAATAGCATTCTTCTTGTCGGTCAAGGTCATGTTGTTCCTGTGCCTGGAAGAGGCAGAGTTGAAGGGATGTCTCAGGTTGGGATGAAACGCGATTGGGCCATGGGTTGGACTGATGGGAGCAGGGTTTGGTTTTGTCTTTTGGAATTACTGAGGGAAAACCCGGAACTTTCAAATTCGGGTTTTCCCAGATGTGCCAGTACACCTCTTCTAATAAAAGGGACTTTTGAGAAAATGCCTGTCTAGGAGTTTTTGGTTGGAGTTGCGTTTTTCTGGAACGCTGATAGCAGTGGTGGGATTCAACCGGTGTTACTATCCGTTCGGTGACTACGTTTTGCTGCACATGTATAAAAAAAACTTTAGCCGTGCCGCCCGGACAGCTAAAAAGCGCTGCGCGCAGGTACATAGAGTTTGGAAAGCCTCTTTTTTTCCTGCTTTTTCAACCTCAGCTGTGCCGCGCAAAGCAGCTGTGGTTGAAAAAGCAGGAAATAAAGGACAGGTAAGAGCCCAGGCGGGCAGGTGGGCCAAACAGCAGCAAACACAGAACTGGTTAGGTGTCTGCTGCTCTTCAGAGCTACCGGTTCTGCAGAGGGGGACAGAACCAATAGCATCCCCCCCCCTGGATAACAGCTAGATAATTTCTTCAGCCGAGTTTAGGGGGATGTCAGTGTTGGTGTTCCTCTGTTTATAAGGGCTTCAGGTGTGGATGTGTTAAGTGAGGGTCTTGTGATGGGTCAGCTGTGAGTCTTCAGCGAGTCTTGTGATGGGGAGGTCATTATCAGGTCAGGGTCATTGGGAGGTAGGGTGGTTGTAGGTCAATGTGTCTGTTGATGGGATTGCTTGTGGAGTGCCAGATATTGTATATGTTAGGATTTTTAATGTTTTATGTTCTTAGCTGCTCAGAATAATTTCATTATGAGGTGGATGGATGGATAGATAGAAAGATAGACTATTAAGTGACACATTGACCTACAACCATCCTATGAATCTCTCAGAATCCAAATCAACTGCACAGCCAACCAGAGACAGCACCGACCTTCAACCAACCCATCCAAAGCACCCCACCACCAGAAGTTCACCTCTCAATGACCCTGACCTGATGTAATCTTCTCATCACAAGACCCTCACTTGACATACCCGCACCTGAAGCTCTTATAAACAGAGGAACATCGACACCCCGTACACTACACTGAAGACGTTACCAGTACCTAGCCTGGTAACAAAATGTTCAGCAACCAACCCACAAGCTCGGAGAACGAACCTTCACCTTCATCATTAACTACCCGATTGCTCTTGAAGAAGATTTCAGTTTGCTTGGATTTCTGGTCTCCTGCCAAGGACCTATGCCCTGTATTTGTCAGGTTAAGGCCAAGAATGGTGTGAAACAATTCGGCCAAAGTTCAGTTCTTTATTTGCTAATACACAACAGACGGAATCTTGCCAGACTAAATCAACACTACTCTCACCTGAATGAGAGAGGGAGATCTACCTTGGGAGATTCTGAGGAGTGGCTACCCTGTGTTACTTCCTCCTCCTTCTATCCAAGTCCAGGCAGTGCTGCCTCTTGTCTCGTCCCCCTTTCTGTAATGTACTCCCTTCCTCCTGGGAAATTACCACTTCAGCATCACACCATCTCCTCCTCCTCCTCCTCCTCCTCCTCCTCCTCCTCCTCACAGCGTTGGTACACACAATGCTTACTTCCTTGTTTGCTGGTTTCTGGTCTGTCTTTATCTTCAGTGTCTTTTATTATCATTGCTGTGCTGATTTAAAGGTACAGTGCTGGCTAGATTTTGCAGATTACACAATTTTGTGAACAGCCTCAGCCCAGGATGCAACAGTCCTCCTCCTCATCTTCACAAATCATCAGCGTTCAGTCAGGCCTCACAATAAATCTGTGCTCTCCAGAAACTTCAACCCTTCCTTAAGTGACTGGCTAAGAACAGAAGCTTCCCACATAGATGCGGTGTATTGCATCACTGAAACATGAAATGGGGCCTAAGTTGGAGTAGCAAATAGACCTGACTCCGAGAAATTGGGCCTAGAACAGGTTGGACATGCCTGTGCCCTGTTTCAGAAATTCAAGAATACATAAATTGTAAATCCCCATTTGGTGTTTCAACTGCCTAGCCCGTGACGGAGTCACATCGTGCCATTAAAAACTAAAGGGCAGAGGAGACCAACTTGCGTTCTTAGAAGAAAAAAAAGTAATAATTAAATAAGTACATCTGTTTAAAAAATATGAGCTCCAGATTTCAAGAAAGCTTCCGGGTACACTGAATGAATCCAGGTAGTCTTTAGAATATGACCAGCTGCTTAGCGATTATTTGTCAAAAACTGGGGAGAGTCAGGCAGTTCAAATCAGTAGAAAGATTCATGGCAAGCTTAAGCTCTCTACAAGAATCTGACCAACTAACAGTCAAGGAAAATGAGCGGGAGATAAGGAAGGCATTTAAGGTGGGCTGGACTTAGAACTCTTGCAGGCGCGAAGGGGGATGCGTGACTTATGATGCATTTGACTCCTCCCTCAGGTTTACCCTGTTCATCTCCTACAATACTTGAAGTTATACCAAAAACTGGAAAGAGGACTTACAACCTGGATTCAAAGTTCTGATGTCCACCCCCCACTCCTACCCCCAGTCTGGTGACCACAATTTGGGCACTTTGTTGCTGGCTCCTACTCACAGTGTTTACTTCTGATTTCTAGGGGGAAAATGCCCCCTAGAGAGCAGTGGGTTTGCTTAATAACCACAGCGCTCGGTTAAGAACCACCATGTCTGCCACATTCACTTTACAAATGCCACAAAAAAAGCTCTTAAAATCGGGACATGCTTAAACATCACAGCTAACGATTGTAATCGTGGACTCAGAATGATTGGAGAACTACCTGTACTATAGATTAGTCTATTAGGGAGCAAGTGTTCAATGTTATTGTATTAATTTATTTGATTCTCCTTATTAGTTTTAATGTTTTAAACGTGGTTTTATATTCTGTAAGCTGCTTTGAGTCACCATGCGAATAGGCAGTAATATAAATCAAATAAATAAATGCATGCATACATACACACATACATACATACATACATACACACACACATACATACATACAGGGCCTCAGTGGTGCAGTGGTTAGAGTGCAGTACTGCAAGCTACTCTTTCTGCAGTTTGGCAGATCAAATCCCACCAGGCTCAAGGTTGACTCAGCCTTCCGTCCTTCCGAGGTGGGTAAAATGAGGACCCAGATTATTGGGGGAATAGGCTGACTCTGTAAACCGCTTTGAGAAGGCTGTAAAGCACTGTAAAGCGGTATATAAGTCTAAGTGCTATTGCTATAAATGCATACATACATATATACATAAAATTAAATGTTACTCCTAAGTATCCCATTTTAGCAGGCAAACTACAGCCAGCTATGCTTGGATAGAAGCTACAACAGGCGTGGGGAATTCTGGGAGTTGAAGTCCATAAGTCTTAAAGTTGCCATGGTTGGGCACCTCCAAGCAAGAATTTCCAAGATGAAAGTATCTACCTGTTAACACTCAGAAAGTTTTTTTTAAAAAAAAACACCTTTGTGATGGGGAGATTACGAATTCCTGCCTGCCTTGCCTTCAAGTTGTCTCTGCCTTCTCGGAAAAACTAGGCCAGTGCCTTTCTTCTCTGCCTGTTGGACCACCCAGAAAGTTTGTGCATCTTGAACCTTGGTCTGGCATGCAATTAAGGCGTTGCTAACGGCTCCACTGTACTTATTTTTTTACCTTGGATGGTCAGTTGGGTTGCATTGTTAAGTCTTGAGGGCCAGAACAGACGTATTCACTTTAGCTACTTTGTAGGGTTGGATCCAAAATATGTTTCTGCTTGAGGAGATAAAAAAGGGCTGTGCAGCTGGCTGAATTTTGTGGGCTTTCACCATGTGGAACAGGAGAGCATCTTAACACACACCTGAGGTGGTAGGATAATTTGGGGATCAGAACACACCTTTTTGTCCTCGAAAGGAAAAAAGGATGGCTCTCAATCCTTGGAGAGGCAGATCTTCTGCCCATCTCCACGCATCCTCTGCTGCCTGAGATGGTTTCCTTCTTCTACCTCACAACAGAGCCAGCCCTTCCATCTTGCAAAGGTGACGTTGTATAAAATGACGCATCATTTTCATGGATGTGGTCAAGAAGAAAGGCTACATGACCAAATCAATGTTTTCACAAAAGCCCTTTGATAAAACTGCCCTAAACTGGGAAGCGTTGTTTGAAAGAAACCAGAGGTCGTTTTCGTAGATCTATGTTAATAATAATAGTAGTAGTAATAGTAGTAGTAGTAGTAGACCTACAAGTCGTAGACCTTGCAAATCCGTTATTGTGATGATGATATTATCATTATCATCATTATTATTAGCATCTTTAGTGAGATTCACAGCCTTTGGGGCTGGTTGATAGTTCAACAGCTCAAGTCCTAACCAAGGACCTAGGAACTGCTAAGATAGCATCGGAGGATATAAGCCATTCCAAGTAGGGTGGTTTTTTTGTAGAATCAGGGTATCCAAGTCTGATAAATTCAGAATTTCCAAATAGCAAGGTAGCCCTTTAGGTATCGCTCCAAGGGCTCCAATTACAATTGGGATAACACGTTATTGTTATTATTGTTGTTGTTATTATCTCTTTTATTCATTAAACATGAAATTTAGTTAACTGAACATTTAAAAATATATCACAAATACCAGTGACTGGTGCTAATGGTTGATACAGGTTGCTGCCAGCATCCTAGGTATCCACCAAATATCTTGTTAAAATACACAGTGCTACTCAGAACATCGTATCAATAAAGAATATAATAATAATATCATCACAATAACAGAGTTGGAAAGGACCTTGTAAGTCTACTAGTCCAACCGCCTGCTCAAGCAGGAAACCCTACACTATTTGGGGCAAATGGTTATCCAGTCTCCTCTTGAAAACTTCCAGTGTTTGGAGCACCCACAAAATTCTGAAGACAAGCCATTCCACTGATCATTTGTTCTAACTATCAGGAAATTTATCCTTGGTTCTAGATTGGTTAATTTTCATCCATTGCTTCAAGTGCTTTGGGGAATAGATGGACTCTCTCTTCTTTGGGGCAGGCCCATAGCTGTTGGAAGATTGCTACCATGTCAATGATATAATCTCGTTTTTTTTGCATCAATTCCAATGGAATTAGATGCTGGCTTGTTGGCTTGCAGATGTTTCATTACCCAAGTAGATAACCTCATCCGTGCTAAAAGAGAAGCGGCTACCCTGTCAGTGTTGGTGGGAGGGTTGTTTTCTTCGTGGTAGCATCTTAAGTAGGCTGTTATGTACCTTTTGTTTGATTATGGTAGTTCCTTGATTGGAGCATTGTCTACAGTACCAGCTCAGACAAGCAATCCAAGAGCAAATAACAGCCTAATCAAGGCATCATCAAGAACACTCCCATTGGCATGACAGGTAAATCACTTGCGTATAAACAGAGAGCAAACTCCACTCCCTTGTAGCACCGGTGATGTTACTTAGATAGGTAATGAAATGTCTGCAAGAAAACTGCCAAGTTCAGAGAGCAACATGGACCCCCACAGTTCAATCTTGAGTTAAAAATACAACTCCAAGGGGGTCAACCTATTCTCCAAAGCACCTCAGAGCAGGAGAAGAAGTAACAAATAGACGCTTATCAAAGAGAGATCCATCTAGGACTAAGGAGGTATTTCCTAACAGCAAGAACAATCAACCAGTGGAACCGCCTGCCTTCAGAAGTCGTGGGTGCTCCAACACTGGCGGTGTGATGACCCAGGATGGGATACAAAGCAAACACAGTCACAGAAAACAGGTGAAGCCCCTTTTATTCCTTCACTTTGCTTCCAAGCTCCGAATATTCTTGACGGAAGACAAAAAAAACACCTCCCACAACAGTTAAAAGAAGAAGGAAAAAAGCAACACAAACCAGGCAAAAATAAGGGCTGGAGGACGTCCACAGATAACACACACTGGGAAGGATGCTAAACTTAAGAGAGGAACCATAAACTAGAGATATTTCCATGCTTTGTTTCCAGCGTTCGCCCGTACACATGTCCGTATCTTATTCAGTTGTCCCAGCTGCAGCCCATGAAGAGGATCAAGGCCCTCTCTTCCCGAGTAGACCACACCTCTCCCTTATCCTCTCCTCCCTGCGTGCCCTAGGATGAAGAGGGGATGGGCCTGGGTCCTCCTCTGACTGCCCAGCCGGCCTCTGCCCTTCCCCAGCCTCCTCCACGATCTCCGGAGCCACATCTCCACTCCCTCAGAGTCAGCCTCCACCAGGGACACGACAGGAGGTTTTTAAGAAGAGATTGGACAACCAAATGTCTGAAATGATATTGGGTCTCCTTCTCAAGAAGGAGGCTGGACTAGAAGACCTCTAAGATCCCTTCCAACTCCCGCTACCCTGCATTCCTTGGTGCTGGCATTTCTTAGCAAGAAAAATGGAAGCTGCCCCGTCCATTGTATCGACCGGCCGAGGAGGAGGAGCAGCCGCCTTGGACAGCCAGCCCTCCTGCACGGCATGCAACCCACACGGGCCCTGGGTTTTCTGAAATAGCTCCTTCCTTTGCTGAGGCAGCACTTCTAATCACAGCTGCTCTCCGCCCGAAGTGGGTTGCGGCGAGGCGGATGAATCAGCAGCGAAAGACACAAGGACGCATTGTCTCTTTTGGGCCAGGCTTTCCCCTCCCTGATCCTTTGAAGGACGGAGCCAAGGGAAGAGAACCTCCACGCCCGGGCAAGCTTGAGAGCGGTGGTGCCTCTTTGCCAGGGACAATTATTGTTTGTTTTTTTCCTGAGTTTGGTGAGGGGGAAAAAAAACAAAAAAAACCCAAACCCAAGTTCTCTTCTCCTTTCCCAGTTGAAAAAAATTCTCTATTTTTAAAAAGGATCCCATTAACGCCCATTTCGCACGCTGCAATGAAGCTCCCTGTGGGTTTCTTTCTTTTCTCCCCCCGCCACCTCTTCCCCTCCCCCCACCCCCAAAAGCAGCCCCCTGTAATTTTGGGAAGGGAGTGTGCAATTTGTGTCTTCCTGAGCACCACAGCTGGTAATTCAGATCCTCCTGCCCTTTATCTGCCTGTCCACTCAGCCGACCGGCTGACCTCCCACACACACGTGTCACCGTTTAAAATACCCGGTAGGACCACAGGCGAAAAGGAATCCGGTGGTATTTTCAGGAGAGATTCTCAGTTTCTCTCTTTGTATGTATGTGTGTTTGGTTGTTTTTTAAATTAAAACGCAAAACAAAACCCGGAAGACAGCCTTCCTGTGACATTTAGGCTTCTCTGAATTTTTCAGCGCAGGTCTTGTAATTATTATTTTTTTTAAAAAAAGAATATATTGGGGGAAATCCTTCCTAACTTGAGATCAAGGCCTTGCGACTTCGCAAACACACCTATGAAGTTTTATCGGCACACCGTTCTCAAAGGTGGTTTTCTTCCCCCCCCCCCCCCCCAAAAGGCAACCAGATTATGTTTTTTCCTTGAGGAAGATGTTTCGCTTCTCATCCGAGAAGCTTCTTCAGTTCTGAAGAAGCTTCTTGGATGAGGAGCGAAATGTCTTCAAAGGAAGTCCTGTCGCGTTTTGAAAAAGCCCCTTTGGGACCACCGTGATCTGATTGACTGAGAATCTCCGTAGACATTGGCAACAGCCGTTGTTTTGTTTTTATCCTGCAAATATCTATTTAAATCTATTTTAAATATTTATTTGGAATACCTAACATTGCAGTCTCCCATTTTCTCCACAACAAAAACCCTCTAAGGTAGATAGGGCTGAGAGGGAGTGACTGGCCCAAAGACACCTATGGGGCTTTCCTGCCAGCTGGGGAATTCTGGGAGTTGAAGTCCAGCCATCTTAAAAGTTGCCACGGTTGAGAAACACTTGAGCTAAACTGTGCCTAATAAAGGAACATGCCAGTGGTGGGATTCAAAAATTTTTTACTACCGGTTCTGTGGGCGTGGGGTGCTTGGTGGGCGTGGCAGGGGAAGGATACTGCAAAATCCCCTTCCTTCCCCATCCCACTAACCTGCTTTCCAGCTCTGTTTTCCTGTGCAGGGCAACCAAAGAAGAACCCAGCCTATCAGCCGGGACTCAGGAGGCAGAGAAGAGATGGGGCGGAGGTGGGATTTACCAGTTCTCCAAACTATTCAAAGTGTCAGCTACCGGTTCTCCAGAACCGATCAGAGCCTGCTGAATACCACCTCTGGAACATGCATTAAAATGATGACAGATATTGGTAAAAATAGTATATCTGAATTCAATAATATTATACATGAATGCAATGAACTCATTGCTCTGGCTGCTTTAAAAACATTTATAAGAAAATAAACATGTACAAAATACTTCCACCGGCTTAGAGTGAAAGTTTGGGTCCAACAGGATTTCAAGATTTATAGTCAACTTATCAATCAATCAATCAATCAGGAAATTTATTCCTTCTGTCCTAGATTTTCCTTTCCCTGCCCACCAGATCTTTTATGACACTCTAGCGCCTCTTACTTATCCATCCTTTGGTTAATCACATAGTGGGGTATAGAGTCACTTGAATTGTTTCTTTATTAAATTTATAAGCTGTCCACCTTGTGGTACAGAGGGATTGGACCGCACAGTCTGCAGAGCAAGCCATGAATGCTAGTTATCTAAGACAGGACATCGGAATAACAGGAATTTCTTGTCCCAATTCAGAGAGCAATCGATTTGTGCAAACCCCCCCCTCCCTCCCCAGTACAGTATGCTGTCTCCAGATGTGGACAAAGACCATCTGTTCAGTGTGGCTTGTACAACTCACTTCTTACAAGATCGGGGAACACTGACTTGAGTTTTAACCATGATTTAAAAAACTTGGAAAACCTTGGGTTTTTTTGGACAGATAACAGATAATCAGAGTTGGAAGGAACCTTGTAGGTCATCTAGCCCAACCCCCCGCCCAAGCAGGAAACCCTACATCATTTCTGACAAATGGCGGTCCAATCTCTTCTTGAAAGTCTCAAGTGATAGCGCTCCCACAATTTCCGTGGGCAACTTCTGTTTCATTGATTGATTGTTCTCACTGTCAGATAGTTTCTCCTTATTTCCAGGTTGAATCTCTCACTGTTCAGTTTCATTATTCCTTGTCTGGCCTTCAGGTGCCTTGGAATATAGCTTGACCCCTTCCTCCTCTCTGTGGCAGCCCCTCAAATATTGGAAGGCTGCTCTCCTGTCTCCCCTGGTCCTTCTCTTCCCTAGACTAGACAAGCCCAGTTCCTGCAACCGTTCTTCATATGTTTTAGCCTCCAGTCCCCTCATCATCCTGGTTGCCCTTCTCGGCACTCTTTCTAGAGTCTCCACATCTTTTTTATAGTGTGCTAAGGACATGTTTATTTTTCAAAAAAAGGGTACAGTATCCTTCATCCATGAGACAGATATTTATTTAGTTGTTGGTTGGTTTATAAATTTAATTATAAATGTATTTACTGTATAATTAAGATAAAGTAATTAATTACAATATAATAACATATATGCCACTGACTCGTCTATAGGAAATTCTAGAGAGCTTACAATCAATAAAACACTGATTTGACAGAGTAGAACAATATGAAATAGTAAACACTAGTAGAATAATTCTTGAAATACACTTACCAGTTATTCAACCAGGGGGGACAATCTATATGTGTATTTTCCTTTTCTTTTTATGCACATCTACGGTATTTTTGTTTTGCTTGTTTTCTCTAATTTTGCTTTGTTTTTGTATTCCTCCCCCTTTTTGGGGGGTGGGGGGCGGGAGTTTGTGGAGTTTAATGTTCTGAATAAAATAATAAAAATAAATAGTAACGCTAAAAATTGGTATAAAATGGACAGGTATCCTGGGAATGAATGCGTCATGACATGGTGCTCTGTGAAAGGATAAGCATCTTTCGAAAGATTACTTTGATAACTGGCAGTCAAAATATGAAGGACATTAAAGAGGTTGTGGTTTTTTTGAAGGGCTGAGAGGGAGCCCCCTTGTGGAGGTCTGGAGTACTGTGAAGTCGTTACCATGGCAAGTCCACTGTGCTGTACAGTAGAAGCCATTTTAAGGCACACAAGCACACACACGAGGGGTGTTGGGGGGTGTCTTACCCCCCACAGTAGTTGTTTCCAGGGCGCAAGTCATCTGTGTACCAAGTTTGGTTGAAATTGCTTGCGGTGTTTCCATAGTTATGCTGGAACATACACACACACACACTTTTTAATAGAAGGAGATGGAGAGGAGGAGGAGGAGGGGAAGGAAGGAAGGAAGGAAGGAAGGAAGAAAGAAAGAAAGAAAGAAAGAAAGAAAGAAAGAAAGAAAGAAAGAAAGAAAGAAAGAAAGAAAGAAAGAAAGAAAGAAAGAAAGA